>JAAGAY010147284.1:60000-135086 GCA_011801015.1 Ardeotis arabs | reverse complement strand
TTCAGGCTGCTGCTGCTCCAGACTTGGCTTTGGAGGAATGGCTTGGGGAAGTTTGGCCAGGAAACGTAGCCTGAGGCAGCTTCGCAGCCCCCTCTTTGCTTGTTGCACTTTTTTCCATTTGTTCCTTCGCTTTTTGCAGGCTCTGACTCAGGGAAGGTGCGTATTATCCACTAGACACGTCGAAGAAGAGAGAAACCAATTAGGGTCGAAATAAATGCTAGGGAGAGAGAGAGGGAGCGAGAGAGAGGGAGGGAGAGGGGGAGAGGGAGAGAGCCTTGCTTCAAATTGCTCTGTGTTAGAGACGAAATGAGAATTTAGGGCAGGTGGCACTTTGCATTCTTATTATTTGGGTTCACATATGACAGGCAAATCCTAAAGCGGGATGGAAATGGACGTTGCTACGTTTATGGCCAAGGTTTCGACCGAAAAAAAAAAACTTTTTTTCGCCTTTGTCAGCGGGAGAGTTGGAGAGGGGAGCGAGCCCCGCTTCCCAGCTTGGATAACGCTGCTGGGGACTGGGATGGCTCAAACTCTTGGGGAAGGGAATGCTGTTTGGGGAGCTAATGAGCCTAATAAAAACGGGGTGGTGGTGGTGGGGGCTGTGAGGAATAATGACTTGTTTTCAGGTCTGTGGGGGATGATGTTTCGTGGCAGACAAACTATTAACGGAGTTCACAGCGAACGTGGAAGGAACTTTTGACTAACAGTGGGCTCGGGAATCTCTTGTTTTCCACTAGTAATGCCTCTTTGTTGTTTTTTTTTTTTTTAGATGTTTTCACCTCCTGTGAGCAGTGGGAAAAATGGACCAACTTCCTTGGCAAGTGGACATTTTACTGGCTCAAGTATGTAAAATTTTTGTTTCGTATGTAGTTAAAATGTTGTTAGTTATTTATCCATGGGCATTACCTTTGTTGTGGTCGCGTTAATCTCTTCTGGGGAGCAGATTCATTCAGATTTGAGCGGAATTATTCCTAAGCGCTGGCTATTATTATTATTGTTATTATTGTTTCCACAAGACTGGGACATTTTCACAGTATTTCCGTACATTTATGATTTTTAAAAAAAAACCCTTAAACTTCCCCTCTGTGTAATTGTTCAAGGTGAACTAGTTTAAGCCTTTTTCCTTTTCTTTCTTTAAACTGAGCATTGGAGATTTTTATTTACAATTTCAGATGTCAGAAATGATAATTGAAACATCTTGTGGGAGAATTAATTTTGTGAAGAAGAATTGAAGGCTGCTTAAATTAAATAAATAAATAAGCAAGCATCTGAGTATAAACACCAGCCCCTTCCGGGAAAAGAACTCTTCAGTGTTAGAGCTCCCTGTTTGCTGATGGAATATTTTTTGGTGAATTAAAATCTTCAGGCTAGTTTCTTTTGCTGGTGGAAAAGAGGGCATTTTCTTTCTAAATATTTTGAAGAGTCCCTGCAGTTTAACTGGAGGATTTGGTTGGTCGTGTGTTTGTTTATTTGGCTGTAGCAGGGCAGCTCCTGCGTTCCATAAAAACAGGAGTCCTGTTTGATGACAAAAGGAATATCGGAGCTCTTTGCGGCAGAACATGTGTGGGCAATAATTGTCTGGCAACTCAAGTTTTATACAGAGGCTTTTATGTGCCTGACAAATTAGAAGTAAAAGTAGCGGGGATACTTGGCGCGTTTGAAATGTCCTTGCTCCTCTGTTAAGTTGGTTTAAGAGGGTTCCCTGCCTTGCGGACGCGGTGGTTTGGACAGGACACAAATCCATCTCGGGGCAGAGAGTCGCGGTGTTTGAAAAGCAGGGGCAGTTACACATGCCAGCGCACTGTACGTGGTATTGTTGGGCACAGAGCGCTGTTCTAAATCAGATGGTAGATCTGGACAGGTCGTCGCTGCGAACTGCCACTGGGTATCTGGGTATGAAGGCGTCATTGCGTACAGTTTCGTGTCTGGTATTTGCAGTTTGTCCTCAATTAAGGGAACCTCTTCGGTGTTTTCGCTATTTTTATTAAACGCACTTGTACGTCAATTAACTTTTTATCTCCGAAGAAGGACTTCCTCGTTTGAAGGTAGTCCGTAAGATAGCTTTTTAAGATACGAGATCAAACGCCACCTACAATTATTAAGCACCTGTTTTGTGAATTTTATTCTATCCAGACTTTCAAAACAATAACATGATCTTGTTTTATCCTCACAAATTCAGTTATATTACGAATATAGTGACTTGGAGAATTTTGCTGTTAGATTTGAATAACTTTCCAAGCGTAATTTGCCTTATATCTCACAAGCTAAAGATATTAATCCTATTTTTTTGTCATTTTTTCTGAATTATATAATTTTAATAACTGATTTAACCGAATACATAACATTCACTACATTTGTTTTCACTGGAGAGAAGCAGAGAGTGTTTGTGCCAGACAAATCCATTTGTCATGCTTATATACAGTCAATGCAGCAGCTAACACTTGGGCTGACAGCAACTGACCAGATAGTTGTGCTTAATAAACGCGTCGCAAACGTCTCCTATGAAGGCGTTTCGGTCAGGACAGCGAGTGAAATCGGGGGTTATACTGGTTTTATTGGCTCTGAACTGGAAAGCATTGAAGTAACTTTGGCACATCGCTTCAGACAGACAAAGAATTGAATGAGCTGGAGTAAGTTAGTCATAGGAAGATGCAGGCCGTTTAAAACGCCGCCTGAACTCTCCCACGCTGTACCAGCGCCTAAATGCCTGAGCGCACCGGGCTGTGGTGGTGGAGACTGAGGGACCCTGCGTGATAAAGGGCCGTACACTGTGTGTTGGGAGAGTGTTTGCACAATGGCACGCAGCACAGGCTGCGCTCTGCTAAGGGAAAGTAATTTTAAATTTACTGTATAAATATCTGTTGCTTGGCGATGAGATGGGGAGCTGCGTAGCGAGCAGTCGGTGATTTCGGAAAACTTGCCAGAACGTAGGTGTCGGTGAATTGCCCCTCATGGACGCTCGGTGAGAGGGTGGATGCGTGGCCTGAAGACAGAGTTGCGCGAAGGAGAAGCGTGGCTATTGTTTCCCTGGGCTCTTGCTGGCCAGCTCGCTGCGTGCGAGAGAGACTCTTGCTTCTGAAGAATATTTGGTGTGCGGTGTGGTAATGAGCCAGGACGTGAGACGTTCAGATGTGATGTGATAGCACCCAGACAACTGCTTCAAGAGATGTTTTCTGTGACTGTATGGAAGGGTTAAAGATGGCTCCATTAATAACATATGAACAGTTTATTATTCTAATTATATATATTGATAACAAGGAATTTTAGCCATCCGAATGCAGCCTGTTCTCCCTCCTGGACAGATGCCCTTCTGAAGTTTGAGCTGACCTTCTCTTAATGGCCCTCTTTTAAAAATTATGTTTGCTGAGATGGGGAAGCACAGATGTCATTCCTCTGCATTAACCTGAAACTTCTTTTATGGGGGGGAAGGGAAGAAGAAGAAGAAGAAGAAGAAAAAAAAAAAAGACCCCAAAGAGAAGTAATCCCAAGCAGTGAAGTGAAACTAACTGTACTTTAGGAAGTGTGGTAATATTTCATGCTTAAAGTCATCTTAATAGCTTTTTACTCGTCTAATATATGATGCTCTATTGTGATTTGTAACGTGTGAATGAAAATAAAGTAAAGCCACATTTCCTTTTAATCTTTAATTTCACAAACATGGCTTCTTACCATGTTAAGAAATGGTGAGGGCTGCGAGGGAGAAAGGAATGTAACCTGAGCCACAGCCGTGACATTCCCGTGGAGCATTTTTCACATGAAAGGCTTTTGTCAACCCAGTAAAGGACCAGGAGTTTTTGTTTGATGTTTGCAGGTGTTCAGCAGAGAGCACTAAAACAATTCAGCTAGGCTGGTTTAGAGACTCTGACCTTAACAGGGAGAATTGGTGAAGACTGAAATTACTTTTAAGAAAACTCCCCTGGAGTTACCTTAAATTTATATTGTATTTGTAAAGTGATTTAATACCTGTTACTTAAATGGAACAATGCACATCCGCATCCCTTAGAATGAAAGGGGAGGGGTGTTTTATCCCCCCCTCCCTTTTTTTTTTTTTTTTTTTTTCCTTTTTTAGGACAGTTGCCAAAACAAAATTAATTTTCCCAGATCTTCTAAAATTTTCTGAATAGTTTACCTTAGCTTCCGCAGTAAAAGCATTTGTTAGAATCTAAGTGTAAGCCATTGTAAAACAAGGGGAAGATGATGATTGCTGGTGCCTGATTTTGGGAATGGATTTTTTGAAGCTGTTTTTTCAACAGTTGTGGGGCTAAAGAATTTGCCAGGTCTGTCACATTTGGCATATTTCAGTTTTTGAACTGTTAATCAAAGCCCACATCTTCCTGATTATGTTCAGTTTCTGCTTCTTCTATTTTAAGTATTTAATTTTACCTAAGTTTTCGAGCATCTGTTACGGATTGCCCGCTCTGTGTATGTTTGAATATTGTGTGGGTGTGGGTGGCAGTAGAATAACCGAATTCTTACGATTGGCCATTCCTATTGTACAAAAAAAAAAAAAAAAAAAAAAAAAAAATCTAGAATCTTTGCTAGCACAGACATCAGTGAATAAAGCTAAGTCAGTTTAAAGGTTTTGAAGACTTGCTTTTATTTTTGCCATTAGTTTGATCAGAGCTTGTCCCGCGTTAGAATGCCAGCAATTACAAGTTACTCATCTTTGACGAGGGAATCACAAACTCAGCTTGGTTTTGAACTCCTGTCTTTACTTTTGATGTGTCTGTGAGTCCGTTATAACCAAATGTAGTTTTTTAAGTGCAGTTCATTTCTGAAGTGTGGCCTTCTGGGAAAGGTGCATAATTTTGCTGGTTTTGGTGGATCATCAGAAAAACTGAAGTTAAATACGATCTCTGTCTCGGAAACGTTTTGGTAGCCGCTCAGGTTAGACACATCGCAAGGGTCCCGTTAGCGTCAGTGGGAATAATGCGCTAGGGAAGAATACACCCTTTACCAGCGAGGATTTTGGAAGAATGTGATTTATTTGGGGGGTTATAATGCAGAATTGCCATTCAAAAGAAAAAAAACACATGAGAAATTTCAAGCATATGGATCAGAAAAGTGCTTTTAGTAATGAAGGAAAAGAAGTGTCGTAGGTACATAGCTACTGCAGTTACATGGGTGGCTCTGAAGGATAGTCCGCGTTGGTAATGGTGTATGTCAGAAAACAGAGAAGAGTAATGATTGAATTTGGGTGTTGGCTTTGCTTGCGTGTTGCACCACGTTCTCCGTTTGCCAGGCGGCATTCCGGGTCTGGCGCGCGGAGCACGGCACCTCCGAGCCCCAGACCCGCTGGCCCCTGGCCCGGCCCGGCGAGCCCGCGGCTGAGCCGTGCGATGCTCCTCTTGAGAAGGACTCCAGGCTTTAGCTGCGTAGATGCACAAAGGCAACTGCTTCCGTATTTCTCATCCCTGGTGTTTCGTAATTATGATTAAGAAGAAGAAGAATGCTAGTTGCCTCCCATCCTTCCAGCTATGTTTACTTGCGAAGCGTTCGATCCTCCTCCCCTCCCAGTCCTGTTAAAGAGAGTACTGTGGGGGCAGGCGACGACCCACGCTGTGGTATTTGAGTTGGCCTGAGACACCATCCTGCGTGCTTGGAGGAGCTAAATATTTAGTTACGAAGGAGAGAGGTTACTGCTGAGTTTGTCTCTTGCTCGCGGTGGCAAACTGAGTGTGTCCTGCAGAGGACGTTCCAGAGACACAGCCACCTACAGTCACTCATCTATTTAAATCTGGAAGTTAGGGTCCTAGCTTGGCAATTAAAAAAGAGAAAAAAAAAAAAAAAGCCGTGAATCTCCTTGATTTCTGATTTTGGGAGGAAACTAGCCTTGTTAAATGGAACAGAGCCCGAACAGATACTCTGCAAAAAGGCTGTGTTGGATCTGAGCTGAGAGAATTGTGTCTGAAACTGTTCAGTCATGCCTGCTGGATACTGTAGCCTTGGTAAAATACTTTTTGTCATGCTCATTGCAGGTCTACCTTGTCAAGGCTCCTGACTGTATTTAATAATTCAAAACCCTACACATTAGCTGTCTGAGAGACTGAAATGCTTGGGGGCCAGATCCAGCCAAATGTCACTTGGAGGAGACGTTTGTGCCTGCCATTGCCAAATTTAGCAGTAGCAGAAATAATGGTTTGGCTTATTCGGTGGATACGAGGTATCTGTGAACAAAGTGTATCTGTTAAGGCAGCGAACTTGGGTCTGGCTTGGAATTAAGTAGGAGCACAAAGCTTGGGTAACGTGTTCAGTAAGGGATGTGGGGGGAAAAAAAGGCATTTGGGAGCGTGCGAGGTACAATTTGGCTTCTTCCCGTTGCTTATTCCACTCCCAAACTCATAGTGATTCTTGTCGTGGGCAAACGCAGCTCCCATTGACTGAATTCCCAAGAAGCATTAAATAAGCACAAATAAGCGTCATCCTGTGCATCTCGTGAGCACCAGGTCACACAAATTTTAATCTTGCACCACTTACACCTAGTTTTTGGCTTCTGCAGGAAGAACATGTGATTTAATTTATTATTTTTATTTTTTTTTTTTTCCTCCCATGATTTAAACCATTGCTGAATTTGGAATGGCTTTGATATTTCACTTACCTAGTGAGTGAAAGGATTTAAGCACACGCTTTGAGACCCCAGGAATGTTGCGTATGAACTGCTTTGATGTTTTCTGATGAGATCAGCAAACATCCTTCCCATACTGTTGTAATGTGGAAATCACTTAAATAACAGATGAACAACTAAGTCGCATAAACATATATAAGAGAACTATGTAATGAAAGTTGATGCTGTTAATTGCTTGGATCTCTCTTAAATGCATAGAATCACGGAGCACTAAAAGCTGTCATATAAACAGTTTTGGTTTGGGTTTAAAATTTTTTTTTTTTTTTTTTTTTTTTTTCATCTGCTATGATAAACAAAGTCATTTTGTAAGCTTTACAGATCAAACGTTTACTTCTAATGGTAAACTACATTTTATATCTGGGAATTTGTGTCTCTGTAAGGCCCAGGAAAAGAGTAGAGCCCCGGTGGCCCCAGGCCTGTGGTTTTCAGTGTTTGATATCACGATGTTATTTAGATCAGTTCCCATAAGCCAAGATAACGGATCTGCAATTGTTTAATAAGGAACAAGGTATGTGTTTGTAATGGTTTAAAGACCTTTTACCAAAATTTTCCCAGATAAACGATACCAAGGAGGTGGACATCATCACAGTAGAACTAAAAAGGGCTAGGAATTCCATTTCAAGAAGCGGAAATTATTTTTTTCATGTCCTGAATTGGAGGCAGCCTATTGTTTTGGAACTGCTGAAATGCAGCCTTACGAAAGTCAGGTGCCTACATCTCCTAGGGCTCCCCGTGGCTGGCAGAGGAGAGGTTGCCCCAAGGCGTTTCGGGTCAGCGCTGTGAATCACTTTTCTGGCAAAGCCCGTTCTCTGCCGTTTGCCGAGGTGTAGCTCACCGCGGTCTGGCTGTCGAAGGCCAGGTGGGACGGATCCCTCCAGCCAAATCGTGCTGGTGTTGCTCAGACAAATTCCTAGTTCGCGTAAGCTCGCTGTGCGGTCGTTAGAGAGAAGGGCCGGCAGAGCCTGGGAATGTTTTACGTGTCCTGCGGAAGAGGGAGGCATATAAAATGAATATACATGGAATCGTATGTGCCATCTGCCAGTGTCTGTGGATAGTCCGTGGAGTTCCTCTTGCACCTCGGAAGACAGGAAGAATAACAACAGTTAAAATGAGTCCCTGGATTAATTAAATTGGGTGTTATTTATTCTGTACTATTAACCGCTAAGTAAAAGTCACCACCAGATTTCCTCGTCTGCCTCTACGCAGCTGATGCTGCCCATCAGTCTCAGGCAGTGGGATGTTGAGGGGCCTCCACTTTTTTTTTTTTTTTTTCATCTGGGAGGTATCGCGTGCCTCGAGGGATGTAGCCCAAATGCTGAAATCTGCCTCTTGCCATTTCTGCCCTTCAAAGGTTTTCCAACCTGGTGAGTTCAGGGTTTGTGCCAGGGCACAAATCCGCCATCTTTCAACGCTAGCCTGCCAAATTTTCTTCTTTAACCTGTTTGCAGGGAAAGCTTTCTGCCTAGTGCTTCTTGGCAAAGCAGAGGGGTGGCGATGACCAAATTCTTGGATAATTTTTCTAATGTTTTCAAAGGCTGTTGTGTAATTTCTTTCCTTAGCAAAGTTACAGAAATAGGAAAAGTGTCGAGAAAGGTTGGCATATTTACTCTTTCTGCCAAGGTAAACACCAGTGCAGTTGATCTGCATATCAAACAACCCAGTGTATTTAAAAACGCATTTATCTGGGTGGATTTCAGAGCGGTGAGAAAGTATTTTTGCGCGAAGGTGCGGTAACAGCATTGTTCGCGTGAGAGCTATTGTGACAGCCACCGTTCACCGATGTCTTTCAAGACTACTATTGGTAGTAATGACAATCCGTAGCTGCAATCTATTGTTGTCTGCGCCGGGTATTGATCTATTTTGGAAACAACGCTTCACACGCGCTGCTGTATTTGCAGAGTGCTCTTGTGGAATTTGTCTAATCCCCTAAGACTTGATTTGTTGAACACAGTCATTTTCTTTTCACCTGGTGAAAAGGCTTTGCCGAGGTTAGGATGATGTATCTGGCACTCGGCGGTGCCTTCTGCTCCGCTGTCTCAGCAGGGCGCCGCGGAGAGATGCCGGGCACTGCACTTGCCTGTTCGGTAGCCGCTCGCTCCTCTCCTCGCTGAAAACTGCCTCGCGTTTTCAGCTGGCTTCGGCGCCGCTGGCACCTGGGCTTCATTTCCTTCACTCAGGGTTTTGTTTTCACTCGAAATCCGAGTGAAACAGCGTGAGGCTGGACCGCAGAAGCGGACACTGACGGCCCTGGCGCGGGTGCCCGTGTTGGGCAGGGGCAGAGGAGCCGAGGCTCCCGCGCTCTCCGGCTGCTGGGAGAGGCGAAGTCGCTCTTTCTTCGGGCTCTGTGAGCAATGGCAGGCTGTCATCCGCTGCCTGCGAGGCGGCACGCTGCCGGCAGCCTTCCCGGCGGCTCCGTCCCTTCCTGCCCCTTAGCACGCTTCCCATTGCCAGCGCCGCCCTTGGCGCCCGGCTTCGTCACACGTGTGTGCGTGTGGCGCCCTGCTTCGTCACACGTGTGTGCGTGTGGCGCCCTGCTTCGTCACACGTGTGTGTGTGCGCGGTGCCCGGCTTCGTCACACGCGTGTGTGTGTGCGTGGCGCCCGGCTTCGTCACACGTGTGTGTGTGTGTGTGGCGCCCGGCTTCGTCACACGTGTGTGTGTGTGTGGCACCCGGCTTCGTCACACGCGTGTGTGTGTGGCGCCCGGCTTCGTCACACGCGTGCGTGTGTGTGTGGCGCCCGGCTTCGTCACACGCGTG
Organism: Ardeotis arabs; assembly: GCA_011801015.1. NCBI lineage: Eukaryota > Metazoa > Chordata > Aves > Otidiformes > Otididae > Ardeotis > Ardeotis arabs. Next base: position 125,703 of record JAAGAY010147284.1, on the reverse strand, counting down.
CGTGTGTGCGCAGCGCCCGGCTTCGTCACACGCGTGTGTGTGTGTGCGCGGCGCCCGGCTTCGTCACACGCGTGTGTGTGTGTGCGGCGCCCGGCTTCGTCACACGCGTGTGTGTGTGTGCGGCGCCCGGCTTCGTCACACGTGTGTGTGTGTGTGGCGCCCGGCTTTGTCACACGTGTGTGTGTGTGCGCGGCGCCCGGCTTCGTCACACGCACGTGTGTGTGTGTGGCGCCCGGCTTCGTCACGCGCGTGTGTGTGTGTGCGGCGCCCGGCTTCGTCACACGCGTGTGTGTGTGTGTGCGGCGCCCGGCTTCGTCACACACGCGCGTGTGTGTGTGTGGCGCCCGGCTTCGTCACACGTGTGTGTGTGTGTGTGGCGCCCTGCTTCGTCACACGTGTGTGCGTGTGGCGCCCGGCTTCGTCACATGTGTGCGTGTGGCGCCCGGCTTCGTCACACGTGTGTGCGTGTGGCGCCCTGCTTCGTCACACGTGTGTGTGTGTGGCGCCCGGCTTCATCACACGTGTGTGTGTGTGCGTGGCGCCCGGCTTCGTCACACGCGCGTGTGTGTGTGCGTGGCGCCCGGCTTCGTCACCCGTGTGTGTGTGCGTGGCGCCCGGCTTCGTCACACGTGTGTGTGTGCGCGGCGCCCGGCTTTGTCACACGTGTGTGTGTGTGGCGCCTGGCTTCGTCACACGTGTGTGTGTGTGTGGCGCCCGGCTTCGTCACACGCGTGTGTGTGTGTGCGCGGCGCCCGGCTTCGTCACACGCGCGTGTGTGTGTGTGTGCGGCGCCCGGCTTCGTCACACGCGCGTGTGTGTGTGTGTGCGGCGCACGGCTTCGTCACACGCGTGTGTGTGTGTGCGCGGCGCCCGGCTTCGTCACACGCGTGTGTGTGTGCGGCGCCCGGCTTCATCACACGTGTGTGTGTGTGCAGCGCCTGGCATCGTCACACGCGTGTGTGTGTGTGCGCGGCACCCGGCTTTGTCACACGTGTGTGTGTGCGGCGCCCGGCGTCGTCACACGTGTGTGTGTGTGGCGAGCTGCGGAAGGTGATCTTAGGCCTGATGCAGAAGGGGTTCTTCCGTGGTCGGTGCTTCATTCCTAAGAGTGCAGAGCCAGGGATTTTTCCTTTGGATTCTTACCGTTAATGGCAGGTCCTTTCAGGCCCCTGGGCTGTTTCTGTGGGCTCCAGCAAACTTTATTTAAAAAAATAAACAAAAAACCTATTGCATGTTACATTCACTGGGCGGTGATCGGTACCTCTGCCAGGATCGTTTTAAGGGTCCAAAAATGGAAAAAAAATTGAAATAACTGAATTAATTCTTAGGCATAAGTGTAATTCCCAAGAAAAGAGGGATCCATTTCTGTTTCTCTTTGTTCTGCAGTATATAGAAATTGGACTCTCTCTTGGTGCTGTTTTTCTTGAATAAAAGCCTGTCTTGTTCCTAGGATTTGGGATTGTCGGGTTAACGTGGCACGATGCGCTTTTTCCTCTGACTGCACATCCAAATACGACGGACTTATTTGATAAATAACTGGCACGAAGGTTTTGTTATATTAAAAACAGCTAAGGATGACTCCTGATCGGATATCAAGGCTGTAATTGAATCTCAGGGGTTCTGGTACTGTTCATAAAGCATTTCAGTTGTTTTGTGCTTCGTGACGTCAGCCAAAAGCTTGATTGAATTATGTTCCTGTATTGTGGGAGCACCTGCCAGTGCCGCTAGACTTACGGGTCCGTCAGCGTTTCCATTCCAACCCTTTCTGACAAGTTTGTGACTTGGCTCGGAGCGTTTGAACCGGGCTGCAGGCTGGCGCGTAAACTTTCAGGCCGGGAGCCAGTTGTTCCGCAGATACAACAAACCCAAATAAATTCCCCAAACTCCAGTGGGATGCGCGCTCCTCCTCCCTGTGACTCTTGCCCGTCTCCTGACGAAGATCTGATGCTGCTCATATTTGAAATCGCCGCGAGATCTGCCAGAGGAGAGGCTGAAATATCGGTGTCTAACGAAACTACGGAAAAGAGAGTTCGCTCAGTGTTTCAGAAACAAAGACGTGCAGGGACGAGGCTGTCTCTGTGATTCCAGTACCACAGGGCTGTTTGGGTGAACTTTTGTGCGATAACACGATTTTGGGAGGAACTGTGAGCGCGGTCCATCTCTGCTGGCGGTTCTGCAGGCTGTGGCGTAGGTTTCCTCATTTTGGAGGCAATTCTAGGTAAAGGGAGAAGTGACAGCGGCGAGGCTTGCGCGTACAGTTATAATACCGCAATAACTATTAGATTATTTTTAGCTCCTTATAGATCTGCGTACTTAATTATAGGGGCTACACACAGCAGCTGATCCTGAAACGCAGAGTATTCCGTGCCGTGCTGCTGGAGGTGCGCTGCCTTAGGAATAAACGCTCCTTATCCTTAGGTGACTGCTGTCCCTTTGGCCGCGTAAGAGTTCAGATGCTGCAGGTGTTCTGAGAGAAGGGCAGGGACGAGACTGCCACGTTGGTGAGGAGGCAGATGCACCGTCAGACCTCCTGAAAGGAAAGGAAGTGGCCTCATAGCTTGATTAAGCTTTGCAGCCGTGAGGCCGTCACAGCGAGTCCTGGGTTCTCCAGGATTCACTGTTTTGCTTAGGATGCGCGCAGGGGAGGTGATTTGGACTCTCAAGACTTCACAGTACTGCAAAACCTTGTTCACACGGCGTTTCGCGGAGCGTAAACCGTGCCTACCTGAAATTCAGACACGCGTTCTGGTGTAGCCCTTCTGAAATGTGCTCCTTTGCAGTGAATGCCGCGTGGGCAGCCCGAGGCGGTGAATGTCCCTGCCACGAGAAATAGTACCCAATTCTATGGAATGGCTTTGAAATGGCATTTTATTTTTCAGAGCTAGGATACTTTTTCAGTAGTATCTCGAATGTTTGTGGCAGAGGATCGAAGGAGACGTGGAAGCAAAGATTTGGAAAAGACTTTTTCCTGATCTTACGTATATAAATAAACGCCGTGCTCTGTGATTCCTGACGTGACTGTAAGCTGTCAGGCACGCTTTCATTTTGCTCCTCTACCACTGGTGCAGCTCTTCTAGTCAGACCTGACAAATTGATCTCCCCGTGCTGCGACCAACTAGCGTCAGCTACTAGTTGCCAGCACAGTTGGTTTGGGTTTGCCTTAAACCCGTGTTGTTCGGGACCACTTGTGTTCTCGGTGCTAAGCTGGGCTATCCTAAGCCAACTTATTTAACAGTATTTTGTCTGTTACAGTCCTTCGGGGGGAAAAAATTAGACGTTAAGTCCTGATTAGAGACTACATAAGGCTTTCTTCTGCAGGGTCGGAGTTGTTAGCAAATGCATTGCTTAACTTTTGTTTTCTGTGTCTAATCACTTTGTTGATTTTATACTCTTTGGAAAGATTTACTTACTTAGGAAATACTGTGTCGCGTTGTATAAACAGAGGAAAACTCGTGTTCCTAAAATTAGATACTTTGTAAACACCACAAATTACAGCATTTAATTTATGAGCTAGCTTATTAACTAATGGACATTGTCTTTTTCCCCTCTCCTAATTTTCTCATTTATATTCAATTTTTTTTTGCTTTTCTCTCTGTCTTTTAAAACTGAAGCAATTAATTGGCACTAGTGGCAACACAGTGGTGAGAGTGCTTCAGGTTCACGCTCGTGTCAGGATTTGATTAAGCGGTTTGGTCAGTGTGAAATACTGATGCTTCTTCACATCTCCCTGCCTGTGACTGAAGTGTACAACAGATCCTGAAAATGTGTTGATATCCAATTAGGAAGTTAACATGGAAAAATTGCCGATTATCAGAAAGTAAACACGCCGCTCGGGACAGCTTTCGTCAGCGCGCAGGCTCTCCGTCGCGTGCGTTGTTCGGGAGGTGCTCCCTTTCCGGGGGAGTGCTGCTTCCCTGGCTGTGGCGTAAATCCTTCACAGCAAAATTATTGACAGTAAATTGTCATTTTCTTTGTAACCACAAGCCTAGTTCAGCTGAAGCACAAGATTGTTGTCAACTTTAAAAAAAACCAATACGTATAATGACCCACGTTTTACTTCTTTATGAGCCTCTGTTGGGAATTGAGTTGAATCCAGGTTATTCCAGCAGTACGGAGCAGCAGCACGGACACTTCTTACCTTTACGTGGGTCCCGGCTCGCCCAGGTGTTGGTCATCTCATTTGCTGTTTCTTCCCCTTTACTGACTTGTTTTTACGCTTTCCTCAGCGTGGTGAGTGCAAGCTCTGTAGGACAGGAACACCACTGCCGTTCATTAAACCTTCATTATCTGAGGTCTTTCTGCAGCGCTAATCCGGGGCAGAGCGCTCTGCCGTTGCTCCGGCAGTGCCACGTGGGGCAGGGGTGAAACGCCTTCCAAAAATAAGGATTCTCCTGCGCTCGGAAAAGCATCACCCCTGGACCGCGTGGCCGCCTGGAGCTGACTAGCGCAGTAACTCAAGCTCTTGATTCAAACTTTTTAAACATATTCTTAAGTGTAAAAAAAAAATAAAAAAATAAAAAAAATCCCCTGGCTGTGCCACTGGGCACAATTGGGATATATTTGTAAACAGGGCACTGCCTAATGCCGTGCTTGATGGAGGGTTGTTATTTTCTTAATCCAAAATAGAAAGAGCTTAAATAGAAAGTGCAGGATTATAGAAGCAGCAGCTTTATTCTTTTTAATATAAAGTTGTTTCCTCTTATTCAGCTCGCTCCTATCCCCACTGCTGGAAAAATAAACTTCTGGTGGCCTCGTCAGGAGTGGGACGAAGCCCCTTGCGCGGACCGGCCGCTTGCGGGGCGTTTGTAAGGGGTCACGAGCACCCTGCGCTCTCCGGAGTGGCTCTGCTGTTTTGTTAGCATTTGCACAGCAATATTTTTCTGCTTAAGCCTCTTCCCTGTCCCTTGCTGTCCAAAAGACCTTGTTCAGCAGGAAATGAAGAGCAAAAATGAAAATGGATAATCTGCAGAACATTTTTGAATTTGTGTGTTGCATTTATCAGAATCAATTTGAAAAATAACAATGCTCAATAAAAACAGGAGTGAATTTAAAAAACAACAGGCGTAACACTAAAAAATGTATTTGGGAAGTAGCGCTCTTCCTGGTCTCTCGTTTGCGCCGATGGGCGAATTCCTGACCGCGAGCGAGGGGAGCGTTCCCCACACGCTTGCTCCTGTGTTCACAGATGGCACCCATCTTGCCTACTGTGACTTTCGTCAACGACTGGCATCTTAATCGAGCGTAGTCATCTAGGTGCCTCCCGTGTCCGTGCGGAGAGATAGGTGTCTGGAAAAGATAGGGAGGCTTTTAAGATAAGGGTTTAAGGTGGCTCTTCCGAGGTACCCGTCTCCTCATACCGATTGTAAAGCCAGCTCGGTGACTAAGCGCCTGCTTTTCAGATGGCTGAAGTTAAACGAGATGAATCCCATCTTCAAGTTCCCCTGGGTCTACTTGAATCCTTATTTTTTTTTTTTTTTAATTTTTATCTTTTTACTACACAAAATCCTTCATTCTTACATCTCCGAAGAATCAAGAGCCCGCATCATATAGACTGGAAAACTGTTCTCTCACTGCGGCGTCTTATGTTATTATTTTTGTATTTATTACATTTATTAAAGACTGCCACTGTGTTTGGTGTTGTGCTTTTCAGAGGGTTAATTGGTTCCAGTTGCAGAGTTAATTGATTTCAGTTGGCTCCCAAGGAGGAGATGTGAAACGGAGTCTCGTCTGAGGGTGACACTTCCCGGGAGAGGAAAACACCTTCTCTCCCCTTCCTGTGAGGTACAATTCTCCTTTGTACCTTAAGAGAGGAAATTTTCTCCGCGTTGCCATTTCATCTCGTTCTTAACAGCACGTCCTCTGAAATGCCTCCTTCCGAGTGGCAGGGTGTCTGTGCAGTCATGAATGCGCGCCTCCGTTATTAGCATCTTTTGATTTTACTCCAACTCGGTGACTAATAGCAACAGCTTCCAAATAGTTATTCTGAGACTTTTGCCTCAGTCCAAATTTTGCCTTAAAATGGGTTTGCTTACATACAAGAGCTATTTTGCTCTCCTGCATTCATTGTAGCGTTTTGACATTATTTTCAACCTGAAAAGAGTTTTGCTCTTTTCGAATTTAATCAGAGTTTCCTGAGAGGACTTCAAGAAAGGACATCTCATTTACTGGTTGCTGAAACTGGGGAAGCTCCTTACGGGGAATCATCAAAAATTCTGGCTGCTTACTGTCTAATACCGGCTTTATGAACTGTGCTCAAACAGTTTTTCTGGTGGGTCTTCACACTTCTTGTGTCTGGCTCACACAGAAACACTGCAAATATCGCACTTCCCTTTCTCATTAGAGGCAGCTAATTAATAAATATGAGAAAGTTAACTGATGGGAAAATGTTCTCTGGGCACTGTGACTTGGTAACCTTGACTTTCTTTTGAGTAATAAAAAAATAATCGATAACACGCGGAAGGAAGTGGTGGTGGATTTGTATGATCTATCGGACCCACCACTGGAATAAATCAGGATAACTCTGCAAACCCCCACGGAGCTGTGCCGGTTTGTGCTATCGGAGGTTCTTGAGTTCTGCTAGGAAACCAACAGGGCAAAGTCTCAAAGACCTTTATTTTTCGTGAGGGCAGCAAGCAGGATCATTGCTTTTTGGGAAGAAGACATGCTACAGCTCCATAGGTACTTGTACCCTTCCTTTTTATCTTTCGTTGTAAAATTAAAGTACGCATTTCCTGGTTGCTTATTTGGCTGAAGCCTCCTTCAAGAGCACATTCAATAATTTGTCTTATTCATCCCCTCATCATGCTCATGGTTGCGTTACATTCACCTACAGTAAGGGTTCAGTGATAGAGGAAGAATGAATATGGATGAATTGATGAATACGAGTGTTGGAAGTGATTTTCAGAGCTTCTCGTACTCAGTTCGACAGTCTCAGATGGAAGAATGTCAAGATCAGTCCCATGTGTTGAATCGTCAAGTGCACTTTAGGTGCTTTTCCCCCTGCCTTGGGTCCCAGCCTTTCGGATATCGAAAGCAATGGGAATTTTCCTGCCTCCATCCCTAGGAGAAGGATCGGGCTCTTTGTCTGCCGGTACTCTGCAGATTTATACATTTCATTGCCCTACATACTCATGCTAATGAAGGAGATAGGTACAGGCATGGCAAGGCATGATATGAATAGGTGGGCTTGCAAAAGGAGAGCTCCGTTTATTTATTTCTTCTTTTAGGCTTGCCCAGAAGAATAATTTTCTCTCGTACTCTGCTTGAGATTTTGCTGGGAGAAGATGTTTGCGGGGATTGGAACAGCCTATTGAAAAGTTGTTCCCTTTCAGCATTTTGAAGTGATTTAAAAATGATTTTTCTCTACCAGCTTCACGTTAATTTGTAACGAAAACTTCCCTTCCAAAAATTCGCTGCCTTCCTTATAACTGGTGTACACTTTGTATTTCCTTGTCCTACTGTTTGGGTTATAAACATATTAAAAAAATATATTCACACACACAACATTATCATGATTCGGCTTAAGCATCTGTGGTTATAAGTGCACTTCATTTCACCTAATTAAGTTATTTAGTCATTTACACATTAGCAATGTACTACATATTCCACTTTTACAGGAACTTATTTTAATTATACCCACAGTTCTGTTCTGCTCCATTATAGCCATAGATCAAGCTGAATAATAACCATTCTAAAAGCCATATGCTAAAAGAGATTATAGGTCATTAAGGCCAAATTAAGGTAACATTTCTGATGGTCACAAACAGAAGTCTAACCAACAATTATCTTCTTTCAGGGCTGTAGATACGGTCCTCTCTGAGCTTTTAAGATGACAACCAAAGGACCATCTCTGATTCCTAATTGTTGGCGTTGGTTTCAGAGGTTGTAATTTCTGAAATTAATAAGGTTTGCTAAAGCACAACAATATTTGTTTGGTTTTTGCTCCCTGATTCTGGTGTTTGCCAGAGGACTCCACTGTAAACTTCATCTTCCGAACCTTCAGCTCTTGCGGAGTGCCTGCTCTGTGTAAGCGTCCGTTCCTCTGGTTCCTTTAGCTGTAGCGACCATCCAAGCTCGTTTTCAGTGGTGTTGGGCTCTACAACTTCGAGCTTAACTGTCTTCTACTGAATAGGCTTGGATCTAATTGTCTCAAGATTAATTTTGGCTCGCAGCTTGCGCCTAAGAAGCTTACCAGTAATTCCCTTTTGAGCGAGCCTCTGTGATATTTTCCTCGGAAAAGAGCTGAGCTATAGACAAAACAGCTGGGTGTCGTATTTTTGCTATATCCTGCCTACCAAAGAAAAGTCTTTCACTAGTTCCCAGAGTTTAAAGTTAACTGTAAGTATCATCGTTTTCACTGTCCAAATACGTTCACAAAAAATAAAGCTTCTGTGTCCAATCTGTAGTCATTAGCAGATGCCATACTCTCCCCATCGAGTGGAATAAATATTCCCGTTGCGCTCGAGAACTCAGAAAAATCCAGAGGAGATGGCTCAAACGGGATGGTGCTCCTTGAAGGTCCGTGATGGTGGGCCTGGCAGGGTGAGGAAGGCTCAGGGGACATCACAGCCATCCTTGTGAGGCTGCGGGCAAAGACAGAGACCTTTCTGTTTGGGTTGTTTGGTTTTTTTGGAGAAATGCGAATTTTAAACTAGAAAGCTTTCCTAGCTTACAGACAGCACCGCAGCAAACTGAGCTGGAAACCATTCCTGTCTATGGGTCATTAGTTTCCCACTCTTTCTTTTAGACTCCTGAGGGTATTTAAGAAAAATATTTGCAATAACCTTACCGGATAAAAACAAGTGTTCTAAAAATAAATAAACAAACACATGTATAACCAACAAGAGTCACCAGTGGCCCTACTTATCATGTTCAGTTGGTGCTTGGTTCAAACCAAGCTCCGGTAGAAGGGCAAAAGGAATCACGCTCTTTCTTCTCCCCGATGCCGTGCCGGTGCGTACCGTAACGGCTGCTGCATCCCTTTGTATTCCAGAGTAAATCACGAGATATTGTAGGACAAGATCCCATGAACAGCTGGGATTCCTGTTGTATCTCACAAGTAACAGCAGAAAAAAAATCCGATCTGTTATCTCATGGATTTGTTAAAAACAGGTAATCCCGCATTCCTGAGCGGTTTCTCTCCCGAGATAGATGGCTGGCCACTCGCAGTTCATCGTTCCCGTGTTTGTGTCTTTGGTTGCCAACCGTTGGACTTCGTCATGCAAAACTTGGACTGCGAAGTATTTCCTTGGTGTTTACAGACATGGGGATGTATATCCATGCCATTCATTAGAGTATTTGAAAAAGAAGTTAGGACTGGAAGGGAGGTTTTGGATTAGCAGGTCCAGGTGCCCGGTACTGCTTAGATTGTCATGCTCTGTCTTAAAATTGTTAAGGTTTTTGATCCAAAAATCATCTTGGAATGGCGCTCTAGCATCTCAGTCCTGATGGCCAGAAGTCTTATTGTAATGTTTTGACAAAATTTAAATATGGCCAGTTTCTATTCACTTGTTCCTGTTCCAGCACTTAAATAGCATGTTTCCCTCCATCTGTCCCCCTCCCCCAACGTGTGGCATGTCTCTACAGGAACGTGCCTTCTTTGATGGGAAGAGTCAACCAGACATTTGTGTTCCTCAGATGCGCGCGTGCACTTGCCCCGGTTGAGTTTGCCCTGTGCTCTTCCTGAGGAGGGGGTGGAGTGCTGTGGAGCCACGATGGCAGGTGCCATCTCTCTAGACCCAAGGAAGTCCCATCCCACCATTGCCACAGCTGAAGCCCGTGGGCGTGGAGACCCTGCAGGTGTTGGGTGGGCTGCATAAGTAGAGTTATTTAAGCTGAGCAACCAGTGAGCTGCAGGAGCTCGTTAGGGCAGGGGTGTGGATGGAGGAGGACATGGCTGGTTGTGTTGGTGGGGCTTCATGCAGTCTGGCTATGCTTGGCCTTGTGTGGGCCCTGGCAGTGGGATGGTGGCTTCTTCCTTAAGGTAAGGAGTGGTGAGCAGGAGACTTCTTGGATGCTTTGGAAGGAAATACACGGACACTGTTGTATCTTGTCTTTAGTGCTCTTACCCTGTAGACTTTTCCATGCAAAGTCTGGGTTTTACCTTGGGTTTTTTTTTTTTTTTTTCCTTGGAAAATCTTCCTTTAGAATTTGTGAACTGAATATTTCTGCTTCACGTTAGATTGTAGAAGGTAAGGGGGGGTGCCTTGGTGGAAATCCATAGCGTGTCTCTGTACGCGTGTGTCTGCGCGGCAGGTTTTTGCTAGTTGTTTTCAAAATCTTCTTGCTCAAATGAGCCAACCTGCTTGCCTTTTCTATGGATTTATGGAGTTTTGAGGTAGAATCTGTGTCATTTGTCATTGTTCTACTCTATGATTCTGTTAGGGCTGGAATAGCTAAATCCTGTCTCCTGCTCCAAAAGAAAAACACTGACCCAAAATAGAGTCGCTGTGTGGTGGGACTGGCTAGTGTGGAGTCCTTTGCAGTTGAGTCAGGAGGACCCCAACGCCCCTCTCAAGCGTGCACCTCGTCTCTGCCGTTGGCTGCCTCCAAGACGAGGGGGCAGATCCTCGCAGTGCGTTGCCCACCATGGCGGTGGTGATGTGTAGAGGTTAGAGAGAAGGAAACTTGCCTGGATATCGGTGATGAGGCACCTGCCTTAAGTGTGTGGGGGTTGGGTTTTTTCCTCCCAATATTTTCTTGGAATTTTTCAGTTTTAGGTATCAACTGTAGTTTGTACTTCTGAAATGGTGTGAATGATAGCATAAACAGCTCTTCCACTGTTGAACCTTCTCGGTTGCGCAGGGGTCAAAATGTGACCTCTGTGTAGTTTTTCTTCATCTCAAGTCCAAATCCGAAGGACTTCTACTCAAGGAAGAGTCCCACTAACGTTGCTAGAGGAAGGGATCCCGCCCGTTGGCCGTGCACCGAATTCCACTTGTGTCCCACGGTATGAATTGGATGGAACTTCACTGAATTTCATGGATTCGTGCCAGCCTCTCACTCGTGCAACTAAAAAACTTTTTTTTTTTTTTTTTGCGTTTTGTCACAGAACCTGAGAAGTAGTACCATGGAATCAAAAGCGCGCATAATGTGCAAAGTCAAACTATATTTAAAGCACTTTATTCGCAGAGGAACACCTCTAACCTTTCAATATGTGAATAAGATGTCAACCCAGTTCTGTAACCGCTCGGGGTTTTGACATGATAGTGCATTTGCAGTCGCTTACGTGCGCACGCTGGCGGGGTGCAATGCTTTGCCTGTGTTTATTTAAATAGCGCAAGCTTTGAGCGTTAGCACCTTTTTATTTCGGAGAAAAGAGACTACAAGGATGACATCATGGGACCGGTATGCACAGTTACATTTTGAAGAGGCGTGTATTTTAAGGTGTTCCCTACTTCTTTGCTTGTCTTTTTTTTTTTTTTTTTTTTTTTTTTTTTTTTTTTTTTTTTTTTCTAAATTGAATTGCAAGATCCCTGGAACAAAGACCAAATTTTCTTTGCTAAACCGAAATGCCTGTATCTGTGGCAGTATTTACAAAAGCCGCTCTAGCTTTCCTTGCGGTATCGTGAGTCACCTGAGTGAGCGATCTGGCTTTCACGGTCTGTTGTCAGTGAGTTGGAGGAAGGCGTTCGGTTCTGGAAACCCGGTCATCGATTTAGCTGTTCACCATAAAGGTGTGGAAAACTCACTTCACATCTGCCATTTGAAATAACGAGGGGGTTTGGTCACCGGGACGAGCATAAAAATTGGTGTTAAGTAGCGTACGTTTTAATTTGAAAGTTCAGGAAGACTCCATGGCAACTGTAATGTGAAAGGAGTAGGATCTGTCATGAATCCTTTGGTCTTTAGGTAATCAGGCTTCGTTTGCTTGCTCATTTGCTTTTGGGTTGACTTTTGGGTTTTTTTAGATAGACCATTGAACTGCCAACTTCTGTACAGTGGTCTTTCTTCAGTGTGTAAATTCGTATTTCAAAATAACTTTGTTTGGAGGTAGTCTTGTCAATTCAGAAACCCATTTGCACAATTTGATGAAAATTTGGAATGTGCGTTGTGCTGGGAATGCTTTGTGACTGGTAGGTTAGAGGGAGGGAATCGGTGAAATTTTTAACGTCGTTAATTGTGAGAATGGTAAGAGGAAGGTAGACAACGGTGTATCTTTATTTTCTGTGCTGGATTAAAAATAACACTGGAGGGGTATGAAAATAACGTGAACAGTGACAGGGATGAATCTGGTGGTTATTTGAAATTTTCCGGTTTACTTCGGTCCTTGTAGCCCTGTGTTATTAGTGTTCGTTTGAAGTATGAGTGCGAGGGGCAACTTTACCAGCTTGCTTGTCACACAAGTTGGTATCTAAAGGGAAATATCACTGATGGAAAACCAGAGAGACTAAATAGATATATTTGGTCTCACAGGCAGTCCATTAATTTGCTCAAATTAAATATTATCTTTAAATATTGAAAGGTTAAATGTACACTGATAATGGATTTAGACAGCCATTAAGTCATAATTGCTCTCTAATGTAGTTAGCAGAAGACATTATTTGATATAACTTATTGAAAAGGGACTAAAAGCACCAGGATTATTTTTTTTTCACTTGCCCTTTTTCATATAAATGTACGAGATTAAATTCCATTTTCATTTAACGCAGCGGGACCTGCTAAGCCCCGGCTCCAAGTGAGCGGGCCGGACGTGGGTTGTGGTGGGTGCTTGCGCCAAGTCCTTCATGGACGTGCAGGAAGGATGGAACGCCTCTGTCCCCGCTCGGAGCGGGGAAAGGAGTGACGCGGAGCGGGAGGAAGGCTCCCTGCCGCTGCACTTGTCTTCGGGAGCGTTAGAAATGAGATCTTAACCCCACAAAAAAGGGGGAAAAAAACCCAATAAACCAAAACCCCAGTGTCATCTGTGTTGCCACCATGGTCAGGAGGGTAGCCCGAAGGCTGATGAGCCGTGACGGCGATGCGTCCTGGGTCTTTACAAATGTCGGGAGCATCGTCCCGGGTTTGTGCCAGCCCCTCCGGGGGCTCTTCTGGGAGCTGGGCCACCATCGGCTGCGGAACAGGAGCTGCGGTTGGAGGAACAAAGTCGGGGTTGCAGGTGTGTTATGGTCACCAGGGCTTTGTTTTGGTTAAAATAAAAAATATTTTTAAGCTTTCATAATATTTATCTGCAAACATACGTTGCTGCAGCTCTTGGGGCTGAGCTCCGCCTGCAGACCCGGGTCGCTGCCCTCCTCCCGTTGTCCAGGGCCACCAGTGCTGGCGCTGCAGATCCCGCTCTGCCGCGGTTTTCTCCAGGCTGGCAGGGCGAGATCCTTACCGATTCAGAGCCCCGTTTCGGTCTGTGGCCTGTGAGTTTGGGGTTCAGAGATCTCGCATAATTCTCTCTTTGTATCAGGAAGAAGAAGATAAATATCAATATTTTCTTGGATAGCGTCTTTTGTTTCAAGCCTGGAAGGGCCTTTATCGTAAGGAGATGTTATCCTGTAAATGGGATGATGTTTTTCTTCTTTGGCGGTATTTAATGAGATAATATCACATAGAAGACTTACTTAAAATAAAAGAAAATGCTGTTCTCATCTATTACAGTATTATATTAGAAGTCAAAAAAAATCTCTAGAACATTGTGCTGCTTGTTTTTGCCTTTTTCATGCAATTCGCGTAATGTAGGTAATGAATCAGGATGAATTTTTCTTAATTTCCCTGTTCCCAGTGTTATGAGATTAAAAAAACCCCACAAATTGCTGCAGAATGAATCACGCTGAAAAACTTTACATGCGATCTAAATTAATTACAAATCCCAAGAAGATGGTTTTGCAAAAGAAAGGTTTTATTTATTTATTTATTTTTTTTTTTCTTTTTTTTTCCCCAAATGGTGCTGGGGGTTGTGATTGTGCTGGGGCCGCCGTTTGGCCCGGCGTTCTCTGGCAGTACGTACACGGTGCCAGGGACCGCACGTTTTTGGGGGTTAGGGGGTGCCTATAATAAGAAATTTAACGGAGTCGTCAGTCTTAGATTGGAACCCCGGAGAAGTGTCTTGGTTAGATACCTTTGCACGTATCCTGCACCCTGGCACGTCTGAGGAAATAGTTTCTATTTCTTACAAATAAAATGACCGAAACATCTTTGTTGTAATGAACCAGATATTTCCTTAAAAATACATTCCGTGTGTTTTAATTCCTGACGCTCTATCCCTTGGCTGGCTTAACTTGGGCTCCGTTTGTGGAACGTGACCTTTGACTCAGCGCACCTTTTTTTGGAGGAGAGAACACCATTTTCGGTAGATTTTGTCAGTCACGGATTTGTGAAGAGACCGACACAACGATGAGATAACGCACTGTACGAGCAGGGCCTCCTCGTTCTGCCGCTCCCTGCAGCGTTTGAACAAAGTACGAGGATGAGTGCGTTTCCAGGGAAAAAATCCACGTGCAGGAGGCCGGAAAACCTGTCCGGTCGCACCAAGAATGCGAGAAGCGACTCGATTTGCTCTCCCTCCGGGCTCCGTCCAGGGAGATGCTGGAGATCAGCTCTTTCCTTTTGATGTAAAGCTCTTTTGTTGAGAGGGAAGAATACATGAAACACATTTTGAAAATGAATTCACCATGTATGGTCAAGTCTTCCCCGTGCGTTAGTTCTTGCAACATTTGATGGCTTTACCATACTCATGGTATGAAAATTGCCTTAATTATGAAAGGAAGGGAGGTTAACTAGCCTATCTGTAAAATGGAGAGAAAAAAAAAAACCAAAAAAACCAAACCAACAAACCCCAAACACCACAAAACCTGCAAAACCAATAGGCCTTTGTTTTTCAGCACGAGATTTTCAGTCCGTGTCCACGTAACTCTTTGAGAGCACGCCACAAGTTCCCGTTGCCGTCGCTGGATATACTTTGGTAGTCATGCCTAAAATGAGGTTTCCCGCTTGCTTCAAGACTAGACGTGGAGAGCGGGCTTACGTGCACCTGTTTCCCGAAAATCCAGCCACCGTTTAGCGCGGTGGCACAAGTGAAGCATTGTTTGTGGACAGATAGCCGGGTTGTCAGGTTGTGTACACCCGGTGTAACAAATGGGTCACCGTTCCTCCGGAGCGTGCGATTTCTCATGGCTAGCAGTATGCTAACGGGACACGCGAGATACTGTCAAAGAAATGATTTTTTTCCTGAGCAGAAACCAAGAGAATGATTTATTTCGAAGCCCTTTTACCTCGAGAGTCAGCCTGTCCCTTTCCCTGGAGCGCTGCTCTGCGTCTGTTCCTGTACCTTTTACCTGATAATCTGCACTGACGCAGGGAAATTTCCCAGCGCGTGGTAGGGAGCAGCAAATCCGAAGGCACCGCAGCGTAAGGACTTTGACAAGCGCTCGTCTCTCTGCGCGCGCCCAACTCTGCTCCGGTCACACGGGGCTGGCCGGTGTCACCAGCCAGCCCCGCTCATCTGGAGAGCGGCGGGGATCAGAAGCGGGACAAGGAGCAGAGAGGAAATCCTTTTCTTCCTCAGCAAATAATGCCGACAAACACCATTTTATCTTTGGTACAAACTTTTGGAGAAAAAAAATGAAAACCAGGAAGCAAAATATCATTGTTTTTCCATCTTTATCCAAGACAAGTCTTGTTGTTTGCTACCTTTTGTAATTGTTTGCTTCCCTCCAACCCATTTTTAGGCAAAGTTTCCCAGGAATCAACACCGGTTCATGTTTAGAGTACACTGAGGAAAACTTTTCTGAGAGAATCGCTGCTGTAACTAAAGAGTTGTTATTGTTAAAAGAAAAATGTTAACAAGCTAGATCCAAGCAAAATCTAGATTTTCTTTCTTTATTTGAAAAATCTTAACACTGAGGTGGTCTAGTCCTGAACTGTAACCTTATTGTGACTGAGCAAGCCCAAAACAAAGAGGCGGATCCTTCCCCAGGAGCTTAAAATGGGAGTATAAACCGAGGGAGAACAGATGGATAGACAGATTGGGGAGCACAGGAAAACAAAGAGATGGTATTGTTCGGCATAAATAGCTGTGCTCGGCTCATCCCGGCAGCTGAACCAAACTGGGGGCTGGTGAATAATGTATGGCGGATGTGCTGGGGACTGGAAGACCATCAGAAGGAGGCAAGGAGGGTTTTCGGGTGGATTTTGAGTGGAGAGAGGGTAAAGCTGGAGAGAAAACGGAGGTTTAGGGTCAGAGCAGAGGAGGAGATGGGGAGACAGTGTGGACTGGATCGCTGGAAAAAATAATAATGGGCTTAGGAGGGAGAACTGAGAAGAACCTTCTGTTCTTGCAAGAAGATGGAGAAGGCTGTAGGAGGGAGAGGGGAAGAACAGGGAGGAAGCAATGTTTTATTTGAGGAGTTATTCTTTGGAAGGAATTGGCAAAGCACTGCGCTGAGGGAGAGCTAGAGCCAGGAGAGTGAAAGGGAACGAAGAGAGAGGAAAGGCAGCTGGGGTTGTGGGTGTGCGATTCAATGAAGTTGGAGTAGCAGAGCTGGTTAGTAGGAAGGACACAGAATTTAAGAAGCAGAGGAGGAGTCTGTGGTGGAGGACGTCTACCTGGTTATGGGATGTTCACCGGGACAGCTCACGTTGCAAGAGGAGGAGCGAAGCAAGTGGTTACTGGTACTACCAGCCAGGACTGTGAATCTGCAGGAACTTCTTTGTAACAGGAGAGAGGGACAAAAGACTCAAAGGTGGAGAAGAGTTGTGGTGAGAACCATCAACCATATCAATGGGGAAAAAAAGAAAGAACGGATAGAAAGAAGTGGGCTGAGAACAGGTCAGTTGTCCACTGTTGGGTTGAAAATCGTGGAAAAGCGCATGGAAGGAAACCAGAGGATGGGCAGAGAGTTGGGAGGTAGATGAGGCGATACTCCTGCTCTGAAGCTGTGGTCTGAATGGTTTGGAGGCTGAATCAGGAAAGGTGACACCTTGGTTTTACATGGGAAGGGATTGAATAGGGAATTTGGTCAACACCAGATGAAGTTAATAACTCCCTGGTGCACAGGAGTGAGTAGATATTGCCTCTCAGATGGCTGTTTTGCTTTTTCAAATGGAGACCAACTGCAAGGGTCTGGCTTCGTCGAATACATTGATAAGATAAAAAAACTTGAAGTCCCCAGAAGAGAGTGTGGAAATGCAGAGAAGAGCAGAAGAAAAATAGAAAAGGAGAAATAAATAAGTTAGTTGAGGAGGTGTAGAGGCAGGACCCAGGAATAACAAGAGGTGAAGAGCAAGAGTATTTATGCAGTACTCTTCCAGTTAGAAGAGTAGGGAGGGGTAAAGGGTAGGGTTTGGAAGAGGAAAAGTTCACCGGCTGGGTTGCAAAGTGACAGGTAAGGACAGGCCTCCAGGAAAGCAGCTTAGCGAAAGACGTGTCTCCGATGGTTGGGAACCATTGAGATGTTTCTATAGCTGTTTGGAGGCCACCCTTTCCCTGGGTGACGGTGCTGCTGGAGCACTGTGCAGCACGCTGGGATAGGGCCTTTTCCAGAGAGACTCTTGTTGGGAATGGTGGGAAAAAGAGTGCTGTAAGTTTAGCGTGCTAGTCGTTGAGGCAGCAAGATTGCGCCAGTCAATGCCTTGTTCTTGGAATGTTGATATTCCTCTGGGTTTCAGCGGGCTGGCTTCAGAAAGGGATGGGAAGTGCCTCTCCGTTTGGTGTTTTCAGTTTATACTCGGGTTGTATAAACGTGGTTGTTCTCTGGAAAAAGCATACCTGCTGCGGGGACCGACGTCTGTCCGGGTTTCATCCTCCGGCAGGGATCTCGGTGCCGTGCACGCCGCGACAATCTTAGCCGTGAACAAGCGAAGATGATAGCCGTGAAGTTGAGCGCTGTGCGTTAGGTGTGATTGCCTCTCTTACTGCTGTGTGTCACTCATTTCACATTTAAATATCTAATGGCTCTCATCAAACAACATTTAAACTTTGTATGAAACCCTGCAAGTGTTCCTGTAGATCACATTATGAGCAACAATGGCTGAAATGAGCCTGAATGGGAGGGCTGTGTTTGGGTCTCGGGGGTTCTGCAGCTGCTGGTGATGACGGTGGAACACTTCAATTGAACTGCAGCCTGGTATTCAGCAGCGCTCTGCCCGCGAAACGGCGCATAAAAACAGTATAAATGGTCCGGCGCGCTTCCTTTTCCACGCTATTTTCATCTGAGTCACTGGAGCGTTTCTGTAGAAAAGAATTTATTTACTGGGGAGCTAACAAGGAATGTTTTGGTCACTGGGAGCACCAGATGTGGCGTTCGGATCGTAGCGTGAACAAACTTAATTCAACAAGGAGGCCTTTATGCATTGAGAAGGATCTCGCGTGACCGCGCCGCTTGCTGCCGGCCCTGCTGGAACAGACCCGTCCTCGCCGGGGAGGCGGGAACGCGCCCCCGACGTCTCAGACGAAGCCACCAGCTCCGGAGGTCTGGAGTGCCTTCGCAGCTCGTTATTATATTTGTTTATTTGGAGAGCGCCATGTTGGTGTTAGGGATTTTACAGACTCGGGAGGAGACGTGCTCGGTCGCCCAAGGATGTTGCGATCTAGTGTGGACAGATGTCACGCTGAGGAAAGAAATGAAGCCGTGGGGGTTGGAGAGCAGCGATGTGATAACACAGGGGGAGCTGAAGTGTTGCTGGGAAAAAATAGGTTTATTATTAAGAGTGCTATTGTGTAGAAGTTGTTTTGAGTATGGTTGAAACCCTACTGTGAAGTACATTTCAGTCGATAAGTCACATCCTTGGCCATAGGTGATTTCGCTTCCCCCACCCCCCTGTGCTGTTCAGCTGACTTTTAGGAGGTTTTTCTGCCTTCCAGAACTTCACACACCCACTAAAACCAGAACCATTGAACAGAGGAAAACAAGAAAAAAGATGGAAGGCGATACCGTACGTTATCATCAGAAATATTCCAGTATCAAGAGCCCCCAACAAGCAGACGCCCGTGCACTCGTGCCCTGATGCTCTGGCCAGCCTTGCTGTCCCACCTCTTGCTTTGCGGTGCATCGAGCGGATTTTTAAAAATACATTTTCTTCTTTCTGTACTGCTTATAAAACACTCAGCCCAGTTCTCTTAAACCTGTGACTTCAGCATGGTGATCTGCACAGGAATAATCCGTCTCCTCGACTCTGTTTCCTTTCTTCCAAGAGTTTTCAGCAGGGTTTTTATAGTGACGTGACAGCTTGGGACGCCTTTGTCTCATTGCAGCGAACTGAAATGAAAATGTAATCCAAAATTGTAAAACTGAGTTGGTGCGTCTTTAAACTTTTAAAGTTAAATATAAAAGCGATTGGTAGCTTAACTGCTCTTAAAAAGTATTTGTGGGGTCTGTAAAGCCATTTATAGCCTTGGTCTTTTGCGGCCGCCGTTGGCGAGCGGGGGTGACTATTGTACCCGTATCCAGAAGGAATTGGGGACAGGCTGGACCCAGCTGTCCCGAAGCCGCGTGCGTCAGCCGTGCCGCGGGCTCGGCGCTGTCGGGGGCTGTCCCTCCAGCAACTGGGGGTCAGGTCCTCCCCGTCCCTCCTGCCCGGCTGGGCAGGGGGCTGCCTTTCCTTTCTCTTTATTTCCCCCCCCTCCTTCCCAAGGCTGATTGATGGGAACCCTCACTGGGAGTTGTTTCTTGACATCCTTTAAAAAAAACCTGAAAGCATGAAATGTTATGATAGTGTTATGTCTATTTTTGAAAGTAAGGCTGTTAATGTAAAAATGGTGCCGATATGCTGGAGTGAATGATAAAGGCACGATTATTAAATCTTTGAAAATCGCTAATTTATTATTTTTCTCGCCTAATTCTGATTTATGGTGCATGATTGTAGTGACACACATCTTCAAAAACAAGTGAATTGCTGAGAAATTATTTGCATATTGCGAAAATTTTTGTGAGACTTTAACATTTGGGGGAAAAAAAAAATAAATCTGCAAATCCAGCCCTCTTGTTCTCTGCTTTCATTTGAAACCACCTGAGCTGGAAGAAGCTTGTAGGGGGTTTAACATCCAGAGCCTCCCCGAACGAGCGAAGGGTGGTCTCGTGCGGAGTCGGGATCCCTCCCCGCTCTGGCTGGTGGCTCCGCTCCCGCGGGAAGCGGGTTTGGTTCACCTTACTGCGTGCTGCACGTGGGCAGCCCTGGCTCTTTGCTGTGGAGCGATTGAACTAAAAATGAATCGCAGACGGAAAGGGCGCTGAGCGCGGGGGCTCGCCGCGTTTAGTTCTAAGAAAACCAACTCGGCGTAGCAGGGCTGGTCCTGCCGGCTCTGAGGAAACGCGGGGCTGGGTCCTGCAAAGCTTATTCGCAGGGTTTGGTTTTCTTGGAATGGGGTTGCTCCCAGGCACAGGCACTGGTGAGAAGGGTTTGCACCCTCTGATCCTTCCAGCAGTGAGGGACTTCCGAGCGTGAAGGTGACGCCGAAGGCATTGCTTGGTGCCGATGCCCGCGCTGGCGGGTGGAGGAGAGCAGCGCGGTGAGGTTGGGTGAGGTGACGGCGCTGTTCCCGTCCCTCTGGACAGGGGAGGTCAGGACCCAGTTCCCTGCGCCTGGGAGCTCCTCGGTGGAGCGAGACAGTATCCCGCGGAGGGGATGCGCAGCCCCCCTGCCTTGGCACAGCCGTTGTACCCGGCTTCCTTTCCGCTCACATTCTGCTCCTACTCCTGCTGGCATTAACCGCGGGAATGTAAGCCTTGTTGGAGATGCTCCAGACTCAAACAGATGTGAATAAGAGCCCAGATTAGGAAGGTGGTTTTCTTTTTTTCTTTTCTTTTTTTTTTTTTTTGGTTAACACCCACCTAAGCGCACCTTGCTCTTTGTGTGCAAGAGCTAATTTAATCAGAGCACAGGTTTAGGGCTGGCTCCATCCTGCTCAGGCTGTGGAAAAGCTCCTGTTACCTGTAACGGTGCGGGATCGCGCCCTGACGGCCAGGTCTGTACAGGGGCCTGGACTTTTGGAGAAGCACGGAGCCGTCAGTGAGAGTCAGGTGTCCAGGCACTCGCGGAAATCCTGCTGCGCACCTACCTGCACCTTTAAACGCCTTTTAGAGGTCTTGCTTTGGAAGTCAAATCTGGAAAAAACCATGTGAAATCCATGGCAAAACTGACCTTGGTGTGCAAGCGATAAAGCAGCTGAGGAGAGAGGAAACAGCGATCGCTTGGATTTTTATTCATATATGAAACAAGCTTGAGACTTGTTAATTTTGCTGAAGTGCCATGGCAACATACGTATCTGTTTTGCAGCTTATGAAATGTATTTTTGGAACTACTGACTCACACACTTGAATATTTCTGCTGTACTAAGAGAATGTATTTCCTTTTGCTTTCGTGCAGCTATTCAGCGTGAAAATAAAAGCAGTTCCCTTCTGCTTTGTATCACGCTGCGGCTCGGGGCTGTTTTCTGGAGCGGTCGCACCTGGGCCGATGGGATCGCTCCCTCCTGCTGCTGGGACGGGCACCGTGCAGCCCCCACCGCGGGCGCAGAGCCCGGGCCGGGCTGGGCGGCGGGTAACCGAGGCTGGCAGTGAAGGATGATCGAGTACCACGTGTTTTTGTCAGTGCAAGCACCTTGCAGTACAGGTTCGCAGGTGTTTGGGGCTCTTGGGACCGCCGTGAGATGGGGTTGGTCTCCAAGGAGCGTTACGAGTCCGTGGAGTGCCGGTGCCGTAACCCCAAGGCAGCGCAGCACGGTTGGCAGCGTCGCAGGTGTGGAAAAACCTTTGCTTTGCTGAGGGAGCTGCTGCCTCGGAGGGGCTGGGCAGGGATGTGGGCAGTCCCTCTTGAGGTGCCAGCGTCGGCACGACGCGTCTGGCGCTCTGGTGAAGGCAGCGAGCGGTGGAGCTGGCAACCTGTGCTCGCACCATGGCACTTCAGAAGAAGGTTCCATTCTAGAAAGAATGGAAGATGATTCTTCTTGAAGATTGCCTTTTCTGGCTCCGTTTGAAACTGCCTGGGCAGAGTTTCCAAAGCCCTGTCTGCGAGAAACCCGCGTGCCAGCCAGCCAGGAGGGGTTTGTTTCCGTGGGATGTGGGCAGGGAGGCTGCGCCACTCCTGCCGCGCTGCTCCCGGCCGGCTCCGGTCTCTTTGGTACCCGCCTGCCGTGTTTCGCCTGGTTTTATTCTATTTTAATTTGCTTCGCGCAATGGTGCCGTGATCCTAGTGGGGAACTTCTGTGGCTGCTTGAGTAAAAAGCTGGGTCCATCATTATCCACAAAACTACAGAAACTCAATTTTCTGGGATATAATAGTACCTACTTATCTCACAGGCTTATTGTGGGGCTTTAAAAATTAATATTTAAGCTTACGCAGTGCAACGTACTGCGCAAATTAATTGTTATTATTTCACTTCTGTGTGGTATGTGTGTGCCCTGTCATTTGGAGAACATCAGAACCCAATTACTTAAAATATCTGCCTAGCCATTTTGATTAGTTTATTGTCCTGTGTTTAAGAAATATAATAAATTAGAGTTCTACAGCAGTATTTTACTAGGAGATGTGCTGGTTTGTGCCATCAAGCCCAGGTAGCGGCGGTTTTACAGCATGTGTTTTCCCTTCCAATTGTCAGCGTTGAAACTTGTAGAATGTCTTTAACTGATAATTTAACTCCCTACCTACTAATTGGACCAAGACATAACTTGGTAGCTTTATCTCTTTCCTACTCTTCATTTTATTTCAATTTCAATTAGCGAGTGTGCCTTTAGCAAGAGACTAAGATTGTTTTTCTATCCATTATAAGATTTGCCCGCAAGAGAAATGCGTTTTATTGCCCGTCTTCTGAAGCGCTCAAATAGCATCCTCCCCTTCGCAGTGGATGGGAAGAGCGAGGAGCTCCTTTAGGTTTGGCCTCCCTGGGCTCCCTCTGTTGAGAAGGTTTACCTCTGTTGACACTTTCAGTTGGACAAAAACCTGCTTTCATCTCTGCCTTGTGTCGTATTTCAAAATTCGAAAGAATAAGCGTGGGGACTTGACTTAGAGATGCCAAAACGCTAGCGAAGGCCGGCGTCCCGCAGAAAGCTCCATCAGCGGCAACACCTATTGCTGTCGCCTGGGGGGCGAGAAGGCAGCACCCCCCTCATCCCTGCCCATCTCCATTCTCTTCTTCAAAGAGAAATAATTTGATTAATGCCCTGGGTGAAAACGTTCCTAAAAAGTACTCTTCCACTGCAAACATGTGACATTTTGTTCATGTGTACCTTATTTTCCAAAGCAACAATTATCTGAAAGAATTCAGTTTGTTCTAAGATGGTTTCCAAAGGATTTCTTTGCTGTTTTTCAAACCTCGTCGGCGGTTGCGTTTGGTCTCCAGAAGGTCGGATCTCCTCAGCTTCGTGTCTTTTTATTGCTCTGTCATCTGTGGCTCCTTGTGGACTCCTGCAGCTGCCTCGACAAGGGTTACGTCTTGGGCATGAATTGCTAATTTTGTCTCTCGGAAGCTCAATCTCTTAACTTTTTTGTTCTTTCTTTTTTTCATGACTTATTCTAAATTGTCATTCCATTTGAAACAAGTATTTCAAATTTCATGATTTTTGTTAATCTTGGCTTTTGCAAGAAATAATTGCCAGCGAGTGCCTTCACCTGAGGGTTAGTGTCCGCAAGTTAAATAGCCAACTTCCTCCAAGTAACTTCCCAGTCTGCCAATTTTTCTTTATTTTCTTCTCTCGCGTTCTCCACCCTCCTCTTCCTGACTTCACGATCCACGTTTAGCACGGTGTGATGTTGTTTCCTTCCAAGCCCCACACCTGCCCGGGTGAGCGCGTCTTCCTGCGGTTGGCTGGCCGTGCTCCTTGGTCCCACCATCGATCCGCAACCCATCGCAGCCTTTTGCACGTGGTGGCACTCAGACCGCGCTGATTCACGTACTGTGGATCTCCCTGCTTCTCTCTGGTCTCCAAAAAGGACCTAACTTATTAGAGAAGCTGCGAACTTCTGCAGTCAGGGTTGTTGACGGCTTATTTATAGCCTTCAGTTCTGCTCGGTCCCTCCCTTCCTCAGCAGCGCCCTTCTCTGAAAAAACCCAACCAAACCACAACCAAACATCTCCCTTCTCCTTTTCTGAGGCTTTTGAAGAATCGTGAACTTGGGACATTTTCCACAGGGATGAATAAAAGAGCTCCAGAATGTTGCAATTCTGTGCCCAAAATTCACGTGTAACCAAATGGCTTTGTGCAAGTTGGTGGAAAAAATGTTCTGATAGCACTTTTTTATTTTATTTTATTTTTTTTTCTTCTTTCCCCCCTGGGTATTTTGCTCTTGAGCACACCTCTGCGCTTCCTGGCTTTGGCCAGGACCAGAAGTGGAAGTGCTGAAATACCACGAGCCCGACTGTTCAGCTGAGGTTTCCCACTCCTTTTTCCAGGCACTTCCGATAAACATCTGACCGGTTTGAACCGAACCCCTGTACCTCTCAGTCTGGGTTGCTTGGTGATGCCCGTTTCTTACGGACGCGCTGTTGGTCCTCCTTGAGAGCACAGGTTCCACCATCTCCTGCCTGGTTTCGTGGGTTTATCCGAAGGAACCGCGTCCTGCGCGGGTTACCAGACAATTCTGTTCCTCCGCTGTTGTCCCCCTCCGTTTTGTCCTTCAGTGTTACAGAACCAGTGAATCTCATGTTTTCAGTTTTCATTTTTTATGGACAGAATGGAACAAGCAGATAAGCTGTCGTACATTTTTCGGCTCCAGCCTTGAACGTATTCACCATGGCGCTGTACTGGTGGGACAACGGAAACGAAGGAGATGTTCTCCATGTGTGGTGTCAAAAACACCGTTGTTTTTCCGCAGGCTAGGAGTTTTGGCTCGTTATTTCTGTTAGATTAGCGGTGTTCGTATTTCAAATAAATATAAACCAAATTTGGAATGCTTGAATATAACTTTTAATTCATTTATATCGTTTAATCACTGCAAGTGTAGATCTTAAAAGAAGCCAAAGTTTGAAATTTCCATTGAGTTCTTTTGAAAAGACAATGATATTTAATTCGAGATGTTTGAAGTTTGATTTCTGACTGATGAAGTGATTGTTTTCCTCCTTGCGGTGTTCGCTTTCCCCTGGGGTCCTCAGTTTTCAGTTCTGTAGTGCAGCCGAGGGACTTGGGGGAGGTGATGGCAGTGAAAACTCCTATAAGATATTAGATGTTGAAGGATGAAATTAAAAAAAAAAAAAAAAATAGCAAATAGACTGGAAACCTTCCCACCAAACCGACTGACTGCTTATTTCAGAGCCCACAGCAATATATCGCAAACTGGGAAAAAGGGACTGACAGCGGTTTCAGTCCCGTTGAAGCTCACCGTTTGGAGCTTTGGTAATTGTGTCCTGGAAAGCGCCTGTCCGTACGGAAATATACGTACATAAATGTACATACAGGTACACACGTGTGTGTTTCCAAAATTAATTTGCAAAATTGGGCTCCACATTTATATATATATATATACACACATATATATATTAAAAACCAGATTAATCTATATCTTTTGTCTGATATCTTAAAAATTCTTACCTAGGGAGGTTTTTTTCCCGGTGGTCCTAGTAAATACAGTTAAAAGCATCTCAGTAGTAAGAGCTGCTTATTTCATGCTCCTTTTTTTTTTCCCTTGCTTGTTTTTCCTGCAAAGCGCTCCATCTTTGCAATTTTGGAAGTGAAGAAGCATTCATTTAAAATCAGAATGGACCGAGGTCAGGGAAAAACGAACTCACTCTGTGTTTTGTACAGTCAGGATTACTTTCTGTGTTTGTTTTCAGTTTGCCTAGCTTCCCTGCAATCCTTGCTTTTACAGAGCAGCCAGAGGAGACAAAAACCATTGCGAACGGGAAAACTTAATCGGAGCAAGCAAGCCACGTCATCAAGTGGCTTACCTTTCACTCTGCTGAATTTGCTTTGGGAAATTAATTTGGCTGTTTAAGAAGAACGTTTGTGCTATCAGAGCGTAGAAATGTCTCGTCATTTCTATGCGCGCTCATAAATCACGCGGCTCAGCCGGTCATTTTAAAGCTTGTCCGAGAGTCCCGCTTGTGCCGAAACTCTGCAGAAGATGTTTCTGCTCCAAAGAACAGTTTGGGAACGAGACGCCGTGTTTCGCGTGCGGGAATGGCTCTTTCAGCAGACGGCGATTATGATGCAGCTCCTTCTGGCAGGGGAGGCAGGAAGGCTGCAGCTCGGGGTCCTTGCGTCGTGGGGTGTTGACAATGACTCCTCATCTCGTTAAAAGTAACCAATTCCAATTTTTTAAAATTTTTTTCTTTATTTTCTGCGATGCGAAGGCAGCGGGTGAGGGCAGGGCCCAGCTCCGTGGTCACCATACATCAGCGCGGCCCCGCTGGCTTCCCTCAGCTTTGGTAGTTTGCACCGGCCTTCATTTTGGAACGATGAATTTGATGCATTATTCAGGTTTTTTGGGAACCAAGTGTAATTTTCCTCTCCCTGTTCTCATTTTCTTGAAGTCAGGAGGAGTAACGGGATCATTGTGTGAAAATACCCCGGGTGCGAGTCCGTTGCCCAAAAATTAAAGTGAGAGTTGGTTTGTTCCCTTTATCCTCCCTGTCCTCAACGCGCTGGGAAGGAGCTACGATAGAAAGACTGCATTAGAAGGAAATAAAAAGCACTTGTGGTGTTTATTATCTATAAAACACATTTCAAGCATCAAAACCTGTAGTCAGTAGAAATTGTAAATGGGAAAGAACGGAGTGTGTTAGAACTCTGGAGAGGAGGTTATTAAAGGCTTGGTTTAACTAGTCGTGCTGCAGCCCATAAACCATATTTAAATCTCCACAGCGAGCTTAAAAGACTACGTTGAGGTCAATCTTTATAATACTTGGATTTGGGAAAATTGAAAACAAATTTCTGCACAGAGGAGTTGAGATTCAGACCTCTCTGGTTCGTTCTGCAGGGCGAGCTCCTCTTAGGAACGTCAGGAGGAACGAGGGCTTCGGCCGAGGGGCCATGCTGACACCAGCAGAAGCGGTGACTCGTTCCTTCAGCTCGGTGTGGTTGGGCAGCCAAAGAGAAAAAAGTGTCCTAATCCTCTTACACATCGGAGAGGTGCCTCTCCGTGGGGCTGCTCCGAGTGTCTCCTGTGCAGCCCCGCTGCCGCTTTCGCTGCGGGCGGAGCGGCGTTTCCGCAGAGCCCCTTGCCCCGTGTCCTGCGCCAGATGAGCCCCTGGCTTTACTCTGGCACTGCTGGGTGTCTGTGCCGCACCTTGCGCGGGGTCTCTGCCTCGGAAAGCGCAGAAGCCTCGCGGCTGCCTGTGCTTTTTTTTTTTCCCCACTTCCTTTTGTGGAATAAAAAAGGACAACATTAAATATGTGCATTTCCTTTAATTTTTTTTTGCAGGTTTGTTTTTATAATAGCGTTTCTTTCCTAGGCTGGTTTCTCTTCCAGGCTTTTCCTGTGCTGAAGTCACGCTCCGCTGAGTGACATCACCTCTTTTCCAAGGAAACGACTCTGATGTAGTTCCTGTAATTCAAACAGTAACTCGGTTAATTCCCAATTAAAGGAGCTATTATTGCAGATATGTTTTTAGTGCGGGATCAGAGGATGACTGGAAGAATTTTCCTTTATAGATGGGGCAGGCTCCCTAATTAGTTAACCGTAAGGAAATCTATGGAACACCCAGCAGGACAAGAGGAACTATATTTGTCCTCTGATCAATTTGCAAAAACTGTCTCCATTTGCAAAGTACTTTATTAGACTATCCGGAGAAATCTGTCATGGTCTGCCAACGTAAGCCGTGTGCCCAGATCTGTTACCCAATTATTTCACGTGGGCAATTAACGGCTAAGAGGAGCTGCTGTACGCGAGCAAGGCACACCAAATTTATTTCTGACAATATATAATTCATATATTTCTTTATATACGCGCGTAGCACACCCTGCGCGTAACGCTTGGTGTCAATCCCTGACTCGCAGACCCGCTGCGGTCAGATGTCATCTCTTTGCCCAGAAGAAATGCCATTCATTTTTGTGTGACCGGAACAACGTGGTTTTTCCCTGGACTTGTTCTCAAGAGTGGCCAGAAGTATTTTGTTTGGGGTTTTGGTTTTTTTTTTTTTCTTCTAATGGGCTGTGGAGGATGTTAGCCTAATGGCCAGAACTTGTCACGTCTCGTGGCCGTGGGGAGCACGACGAGAGAGCGTGCCGGGGTAAAGGCTTCGGTTGAACTCGGGGTGAGGTTTTCCTTTCTTTCTCCCCAAACCATGGCTTGAAATTCCGGCAGAACAGCGGAGTTTGGCGCTTTATTTGGCATTGCCGTTTGTGTGTCTGTGTAAACGTATCTGGAAAACGCATAAATGCATTACTTGGGACGATATTTCAGGAAGCCCGTTAGTAAGGGCATAGATTAGATCTTTTCCATCTTTCCTTATTCAGTGCATTTCCAATCCTGGTGTCTCGCAGCAGCCGTGCACTTCCCAGTCCCGCTTGCGAGCCCCGTGCTCTCCGAGGCAATTCAGGGAAGAGTTAAGGTCGCTGCAAACTGCCTTTCACACAGAATAAATATAAATATTTCTCAACGAGTAGGACTTAAACCCAAAATGAGCCTGACCCAAAATGCTGGTTCTCCAAACCCAACGCGTAGAACAAATCACTTGGACAAGAAACAGAGTGAGCGCGCGTCAGCGATGCTCGCGGCGTCGCTGGTGCGGGGGTGACGCGCAGGTACCCCGCTGCCGCGTCGGAGCAGAGACCCTTCCCACGCGGGCTGTTGTCCGGACAGATGTGGTTTTGCAGCTTGAGGGTATTGTGGCAGCGCCTTCAGCTGAGGGAGCGGGAGGCACCCTGAACCTTTAAAAATTGATTTAAAAAGCTTTATGAGTATGCAATATCCATCACCTTCTCTACTGGTCTATGCAACAGCTGTAAATTGAGCTGGCAGGGGAAATTAAGGGGTAGGTTGGTCTGGAATATCAGAAGCGGAAAGAAGGCAGCAGTTAGTTTATTTATTTTTTTTTTTTTAATCAAACCTACATGGAGTAAGGTTTACAAATTCCCGGCATCTGTGCGAGATTGGATTTGGCTCGCAAATTACGCTCAGTATCGGCTCTCGGTTTTTGGAGGCTGTGATGGGCTGCCTCTTCTGAGCAAAGGCTTTTCCTTCAATTCCTGGAGCGCGTCCGTGCTGCGAGCACTCGGGATTCCCCGTTTCTGATCCCACTTCTCCAGGATTTTGGGATCCTGGGAGTTGAAGGCGGAATTGGGAGTGAAGTGGGGGTGAATAGATTGCTCCTAATGCAGGTAGATATTTATTGCAGGTCACTAAAACTGATCTTTGGAATTCACTTTCTGCGTGAAACCCCTGAAAAATGTGTGAGTTAATAGCGTTTTTGTGGCAATTTTATAGTGTATTTTACAAAGCGCGCTGAGGACGGGGCAAGAGCAAGGTCCAGCTTTGAGGCACGGTACTAACTGGGGTAGGAGTCACTAGGGAGTGGTGCGTGATTGCTTCGTTTGAAAGAACAGAAACAATGCTTTGCACTTCCTTCTCGGATCTGCCATCCCAGAATACGGAACAGCAATGCACAATAGCCCCGCGTACGGTGGGACATCGCTGCTGCCTTGCAAATACCCTGTGCAAAGTAGGAGGTGTAACAAGCAGAACATTGTACGTGGTCAGGAGATGGAGAAGGGTGAAGACCCAGGGTTACGGGAGGGACTTCTGGGAACGGTGGGTCTGGGAATGGTGGGTGTTGCCAGCACGGACACGCAGGAGGGGAAGCGTTCCTCTAAACACGCGCTGTCTCCTCTGCTCACGGCTGGCTCGCCTTTCTGAGCAGGAGGAGGCTTTGCGCGCAGGAGTAAGGCACGAGGGCTGTGTTTTCACGTGCACGTCCATGGATTTACTGTCAGGAATAATGAAAACGCGATACCTGCGCCAATCTCCTTCAGTGGGACTAAACTCAAGTTTACCTTAATGATGGTTAAATAAAATAACATGAAACCCCCCGGGAAAATTGCAAAGGCAGCTCCGGCTCCCGAAGAAGCGCTGTGCTAAAAGGCGTGGATGGGTTAGGGCAGGAAAGAAAAGCCTCCTGACTTGATCCTGGAAGGAAAGCCGAGACGCACATTTAGCGGCAAAGCACTTCTGAAGCGTTGGAGGAGAGACAGTGATTATTGGACGTTGTGACAGGAAGTCATTGAGAATTTCCTGAAAGAAGTAAAAGAGGAGTGTATTTGCATTCTGCTCGGTGATTTGGGAGTACTTAGATATTTATAGGAAAATTCCAAGAGGTGGTGTGTGTTTTCCATTATACAGATTTCCTATAAAAAATAAATAAACGTTGCCACAGCAAACTGATGGCTGCATCTTCTGCTCCGCGCTGCAAAACTTGCTCGTGTTGGAGCAGACTGGCCTTGGCTTTTACTGAATTACTTGCACAATTCCCTGATTTACTTCGCACAATTGCAAAATTTTGTGCAATACCTGATCTGATACACCTATACTAACGGAGAATTCATGGAATTTAAGAAAAGGAAATGCTACTGAACCATTTAAATGAGGAAAACTTCTCTCTTGTTTTTTCTTTCATGCGTGGGGCAGGTTTAGGTCATGGCCCCCCAAGGGTGTTGGAGGGCTGGGGATGCTCCTGTCCACTGGTGAGGTCCTGTTCCAACCAGTTTGCCCAGTTCCCCACGGTAAATCGGCTCTGCTTATCTTGCGCTTACCCTTCTGGTTAGAATTTATTCGTCCCGGAATTACGAATAACACACCGAGGGGGAAGGGGGGATATCAACCAGGAGGAATACACATGCAGAACTTCACACCCCAGCCTCTTCCATTGCTCTCTGGAAACTCTCGGAGTGCCCGGTTATTTCTCCGCTCTCCCCGTTGGATTTGAATGCGTTCGAAGAGCAAAAGAATTTTTCCTGTCGTTTTTTTTCTTTCGTGCCTGCAGGATTCGTAGGGACGTAGCTGGGCTGGTTCGTAAGGCTTTTTGGTTTGTGATTGTGAGCGAGCGAGGAAGTGGCATCTGGATGTGAAAGTTTAATGAGGGAGAGCGGCGCCGTGCTGGGGCGGGTTTCCAGCGGAGAAGGCGACGATGGGGGCTCGTGCTTCCTCCTGCGGGGTCCGGTCCCGGGGCAGCCCCTTGCTGCGGGGCGTCTGTCCCAGGCTGCAGGGCTCACGCACCTCCCACATCCAGCCAGACCAGCGGTGGGATCCCTCTGTTCCTGACGATCTGCTCGTGTCCGCTGAAGAAATGGAGATGCAAGGGGCCTTGTGATTTAGGATCTTAAATGTTCCGCTGAAACTGGGCGTGGGACTGGAATGCCTCAGGTCTGGTCCTGGCGCGTACGTCCTATTTATTATGTGGCTGTAGACAAGTTGTTGAGCGTAAAGATGCTGACATTTATGGGGATGCCTAATTCCCCAAGTAAACATTGAAATATGTAGGTTTTTGGAGAGATTGAGCAAGCGGGCCCGCATTGTTCTTTGTGAAGCCACTCTTGATTAATTCCTGAATAAATAAAATCAGAATCAGACCCCATTTCCCAAAGAGAGAAGAATTAAAATAATGTCTGCTGTTTGGTATGGGGGTTAGGGTGAAGAGGTCACAATTCCCCAAAAGTGAGGGATAATCTGATTTTATTGATTCCGTTTCCCAGTAAACGTTTGTTTTGTTTTCCCCCTCATATCCAGATCCTTCCAATTCTGTCTGGGAGTGTTTTAGCAATTAATCTAAAACATACTAATTCTCATTAATGCTTCTCTCTGCACAATGCCCTTTGTTTGGCGTCGAGTTATGGCATGTGTGTGTGAACGTCCTTCCAAGCTCCTATTCCAAGCCTGGATTCGTCCGAAGCTGTAAAACCTTTGGGGAGCCGGAGCCTGGTTTCCCATTCCGGAGGAATTACTCCGGCGCTGCGTCTCCTGAGCTTCGGAGGTCGCTGACGTAGGAGACCGGCTCGGGTTGTGAGTGTCAGACTCACAGTAGGTCGCTATTCCTTCCTCTTCCAGCCCGAGTCTGTGTTGGGATTGAACCCATTTGTTTAGGAGCTTTATTCTCTCTCGTGAGATCCCAAGTCCACCGTTATTTTTGGCTGCCTTGCTCTCTTTGGGCTCGATCCTCGGAGCTGATCCGCTGAAGCCAGTCGGATCGCTGGGTCGTTCTTTTTAACAGACACGCGTGTGCACCAAGGCACATACGTTATTATTATTATTTATTTTTTAAGAAGTTGATCTGTGCAGACATCAACAGGATATTATTAGTCCCGAGAACTGAGGGCGGTGTGACAGCCTGATGTGTAGAGGAAGGAAGTTTACAAACATCTCGGAGAGCGCCGTGCGGAGCGGTTGGAGGAAATGAGGCACGTCCTGCTGTTGTTGTGCTCACAGCGCTGGGACTCCCAAGGGGCAGAACCGGCCCATCTCGAGACCTCAGTCTGGCGAGGAACGCGTTGACTCACATCTTATTTTTGTTGGTTTTGTTGCTGCTCTGTTGTTGTTCCGATTGCCATGTTGCTTGTAAACAAGCTGCTGCTGTAATTTTATTTGTGGCTATCGAACGATAGCTTGGGCACACACAGGACAACAGGCTAGTCGTTATTTTTTTTAATCCATTTTTGGTGTTGCGATGTGTCACCTCTGGTATCTCCCAGACCCCGGGTCTGGTTTGTGCGTGGAAAGCTCTGCGTACGCTGAACGCGAAGCTCAGGGTGAAGCACGGCACCCCGAGAGCTCCCGACGAGCCCCGCGGCTGCCGGCTGGGGTCACCAGCGAGGGCGAAGCTCATCCCGCACGTCTGGGGGCTGGCTGGTGCTCGGCTGGATTCACCATGATGGAGGACATCCAGTGAAATGAAAGCAGGGACCTAGCGAAAAATTTTCTGTAAAATAAGTGACACAAAATCATCAGGGCTGGAAGTCGAAATTCCGTTTGTGCTGAATGAGAGGAGCCAATGTACCTAAAGCTGAAGCAGTAAAATCTTATGGAATTAGGTGTCCTGTGCGCGGAACGCGCTGGTGCGTCCTCAGAGACGTGCTTAACGTACGCACGCGTTCCCACTCAAAGACCGCAAGGCACGCTCTGCCTCTCTGACTCTTTCTGTTTTACCAAAACGTCTTGCTGCCTTCAGAAGTACTGGGAGTCCTCTGGCTGAATTTGGGCCGTAATGACTCCTTTCCCCGTGGCTGGGTGCGGAACCGCCTCCCGGGGCTGGGGGATCCCAGTCGGCAGCAGAGGATTCCGAGGCTGGGATCCAGAGTGCCATGGCTGGCCTGGGCCAGCCTTGGACGCGGTCCCGCTGCTGCTGGGAGGCCGCACGAGATGCCTCCAGAGCCTCTTCCGATGGACTCTTCCTTTCCAGACGCCGGCAAAGCCAACGGGACGGCTGCCGCAACCTCAGCTCGTTAGCCACAGCCGGCAGCAGAGAGAGGAGAAACGCCGCGCAGGGAAGCGCTCCGTTTAAGACTTTCCCTTTGTGAATAAAACTTTCCCTTTAGTTGTGTGCGTTTTTTAAACTTACTTGGAATTTTAATCCTGATTTATCCTCTTTTATTTTCTCTCCCTACTTCTATCCTACGGCTGTTTCACTGTTCTCTCCCCGCTCTTTAGCGCGACCCGCGTTCGGAGGCCGGAGTTGTCCCTAGGTCAGATAGATTGGGGTTAAACCTCGTCAGATGCGACTCCCAGACAAAAATCACTCCATCTCAGAATACTGAGGCAGCTGTTACAGCTTCCAACCTTGGTTTGGGTTTTCTTGCAGTATTTTTTATTTCAGTAACTGGAGCGATTCAAGAATTAAACAGTCAGTCATGGGAGTGAAATAAACTAGACTTTTAAAATCTATTTACTAAATAAAAGGCTTCATGTTGGCACGTTGATTGATGTCTACAGGATTTTTTAAAGCCAGTAGGTTATTGCTTGTGTTACAAAGAATAGTTAAAAAATTTAAAAGGCAAGGTTAAAGTGTATCCTAGCTCTCTTGCTCGTGTTTATAGTACAGTTTTATTACTGAAGGTAAGACAGATAACTGGGCATTACTCCAAATTCCTGGCAGTTTTCCCTTTCCAAGGCACTAATATTGGGATTAACGTGTTGTTTTAAAGCCATTACCTTTCTTCACCTTTCTAATTGCTTGTTCCTGGGGGATAACACCGCAAACGCAGTGCTCGTAAAGTAGACTTGTTATGCAACCTGTGCAAAGTTCTATTCTTGTTGTCAGTTGGATTTACTTCAACCTCTGCGTGTGCATTTTTGTGTGGTCGTACAGGATTTGTAGGTTCTTTGATATTTACACACGTATGTGTGTAAACCAGAACTTGAGATCCTGGTGATCTTCAAAAAGTTGGTAATAATTTCCCATTTGTATACGAACCCTGCTGCCGTGGAGGTGCGGGAAAGGGATAACTTCCCTGTACGCAAGAGGAGAAGACGTCGTTCCTCGTGTGGCTTAGGGCTGTTTTCTCTGCAGGCTCAGAACGGAGCTCGGGAACAATTGCGTTCCTCCTGGATGCTCATTCCCAAGAAGACCCAGAGCGAAGCCATGAAGTCCACGGTCAGTGGAGGGTTTCCCATCTGAACCCAGTGGGTAGCTGGGAAGCAGGTGTGGTGTCATCCATTCACAGTGCCGGGGGGGGCATCGGCCACCTTCGACCGGCGATGGAGTGACTGGGAGCGGAGAACGCTGGGGGTGTTCTGGGGGTGGGAAGACGACAGGTAGGCAGCGGAGCAGCGGCAGCCTTCGCTGACTTCAGCTAGGAGAATCCAAAACAGGCTGCCAGCGAGAGAGACGGCGGGAGAGAGCGTTTACTGCTAACACCCCACTGGGTCCCGTGCCCTCGGGGAAGTTTTTGTTCTTTTCTTGGTAGGGGAAATAGCTTGGATGCGAGATACGAGGGTATGAAATAAGTCGAACAGCAGGAAGTTGTGTAAACATGATTAATGCCATTAATGGAAACGTTCAGATTGAAGGTTGTCGGTCCTTGCGTACCTACCTCTTGTTTTCTTGGGAAACGGCACGCAGCGGATTGAAATGCTGTTGTAAGGGAAAACATCTTAAAAAATGGGAGAGAAGAATACGCCTGGCGCCTTGCCTGGAAAGAGTAGGAGAACGCTGCTGCCTTGCCCAAGGTTTGGAAGATTTTGTGTCATATTTTCCTGCCATGTTTTACTTGTCCTGTATGAGTAAAAGTTCATTTGCAAAGCATGTCTGGGACGAAGGCGCGTGAGAGCGCCAGGAAGGCAGCTCCTCTGCGGCTGCTGGGGAGGAGGTGGCTCGGAGCAGCGGAACCGAGGAATCCTAAACTCGAGGAGCCGGTAGCATCGCTCGGCAAAAGGACAGCTTGGAATTTGGAGTTAGAACCGTGCTGTACTCTGAATTCTGGGGCGCTAAGAGGCGCGCGCGTGCGCTATCAAACATGGGAGAAGTAACACCAAAAAAAAAAAAAATTAAAAAAAATTTATAGCGGTGCTGAGATTGCAGAGCACAGAGGTACAGGTGCCGTTCCCTGTGGCCTGGAGGAGATCCTGAACCTGCATTCCTTTTCCCCGTTACTTAATCCGTTTTGCAAAGGGTGTAAACATCCATTTGCGCGTGTGTGTGCATAGCGGCGTCCGTGTGCGTGGGTGCATGGGGATACTGGGCGGTGGACGGTCCGTCCACAAAGCGTCTCCGTCCTGCGCGGCTGGAAGAAGCCGCGGCTGCCACCAGTCTCATTGCCTTTTGACGATACGGGGACGCGGTGGTATCAAAGCAGGCAGGATGAAAGCACAAAAGCTTCCTGTTTCCAGCTGTTTTCCTCAGAAAGATGATTTTTTTTTTTTTTTTTTTTTCTCTCCAAAGATGATGCTTCCTTTTAAGGGGTTTTTAATCTGCAAACTGTTTCCTCAGTTTATTTCACGACAGTAAAATGTGTTCCCTTTAGGTCATATCTGTCTCTTCTAAAAACCAACCTGCCCTTTTCAGGAGTTTTATTTGCTACTCAAAAGAACAAACATGACTTTATAAAAAACCTTTAATGAAGTACAAAGACCAATAAACCTTTTGCCACTAGAGCTGAAAATTTATAGAGATTTTTTTTTTTTTTTTAGAGAGAAACCTTGAATAAATTAAGCGGGGAAAATATACTGACTTCATAGCACTTCGGAGATTCTGGTGTTTGTAACTGTGCTTGGTGTACCAAAAACCAGGTTTGGAGTCACGTCATACGTAAAAAATGCTTTATTTGGGGACACGAGTAACTTTAAATCATGGAAAAAGTAGTGACTGGGATAAAAAAAAAAAAAATCTTCCAGCTGCTTCCATTATGTTAGTCTCCTTTCATTAGCCTGATCTCTGTTTGCGTTCTCCTCAAGTAAACATATATAATTAAAACACGTTGTGCCTCTCTCCGCGGCTCTCGGTCTGGATGTGGCTTTGTCGCAATCGCAAACACCCTAAAATGCTGCCAGCACCGCGGTGGAAGAGGAACCCTGCATTTTATTAAGGTAAAATGTTTCTAGGGGCACCACATGGTGGATTTAAGCTCTTGCTCGGGTCAGGGTCCGGCAGCCGCGGTGCCTCGCTGGTGTCGCGGAGGTGCCCACCACCACATCTTCACACTGTTGGCCATGCCGATGATTTTAGCGATGGAAACTCTCCGGTGCGTTCCTACCTCATCCCTTTGCGAAGTGGATGGGCAGCGAGCGGAGATCAACCGCCCCGGGCACGAGCGGTTGTATGGCGTCGCGGGAGGCGGACGACAAGGCCTCAAACTTCAACCAAACCGAAGGCGTAAGGGAGAGAAGCACCTCGCTTCGTTGGGGCTGCAACGCTTTCTCCGACATACGTTTTGCACGGAGATGGTGTCCCAAATGCCGAGATGTGTTGAAGGATAGCTGGTTGGGTTTGGATGATCGTCCTATATTCACCGCTTCCAAGTTTCATTGTTGTTGAAAGTCTGCTGTGGTCTGTAAATATGTTCTGGAGCTGGATAAAAATATCACAATTAACATGTTCAGAAGGACAACAATTGTCATGGTTGAGCGACTTGGAAAGTAGCGCAGGCTGTAAACAGGATGTGCTGAAGTGAACTAGCGCCCAGTTCCGCTGCAGCGGTCTTCTCGGCGAGCGTCTGCTCGTTATCAGCGCTTCTGAAAATAATCTTTGGATCCGCTGAAGGACGTAATGCTCTGCTTTTTAAATCACTTCTTCTAAGAGGAGAAGTTTAGCTGGCATTGCTGCCATTAAAGATCTCCGGGTTTGGTTTGGGAGCCGTGTCTGGATCCTTGCTCTCCAGCTTAGCAAAATGCTGTAAAGAGAAGAGCAGAGAGAGGGGGAGGAAGGATGAGAATTCTCCTCCAAATTCTGCTGGAAAACCCCTTCTATTCACAAATTCAATAGCGAAGAGGGGGGCAGGATGTCCTAAGAGGAACTCGTATCTAGACATGGTGGGTGTAAAACTTCCGTCTCTTGAGCTTGCAGTTGTTTTTCACTCCATAGCCTTAAGGTACATAACAAGAAAAAAAAAAAAAAAATTCTGTCAGAGTGGTATAACGTGCTCCAGTAAGACCTTGCTGAGTATCTGCTTGCTTGGTGGAGAAACCTCATTTTTCCAGTTTCACATCCCTGCAGTTTTAAAAGCTGTAACTTCATTTTGAAGGATACCTCGAAGGATGATTTCTTTCTTAACGACCCACCAGATGAAAAAGTAGAGAATTTGCTCAAAACACCCTTCAGAAAGCCATGGACTCTTTCCCAGGTTTAATTCTCAGCAACGTTCTCCAAAATCCTTGTAATTTAGAAAGATGGCTTGAATGATGCTCTAAAGACAGAGGATTTCCGGTGATGCACTGCAACTTCTCCTTTTGACGTTTTTCCCCGCTGGAGCCTCTGCTTTCCGTGGTGTTCCTGGGAGCGGTTTCACTTGGTGTGGGCAACAGGGCCTCAAGTCCAGCAAGGAGGACAAGACACTGAGGTGGTTTCCATCCTTCCCTTACAGGTGGCTTTGAAATTTATTTTTTTTTAATGAGTTCCCTTGCAAAGGAATTGTGGCCTTCTCGAGAACAGTGAGAGAGTCAGAACCCTGTAAGTTGTTTTTTTTTTTTTTATGAGCATATGATCAGACTGAAAGAGAGCAGATGCTGCACGAGCAAAGGGCAGAGCCTCAGAAGGCAGGAGATGAAGAAGGCTTCAAGAGACCCTCACCCAGTGATCTTTCCGCTCAAAATCAAACGCTGCCGTTCTGCAAGTCATCCCTGGGAAAAGCCTCAAGGTTTGCGGTCGTGCCTCAGCTGTTTGTGGAAGAGTGGAAGTTTTCCAAAAGCGACAAATGATTTCTCAAGACTTCCATTTTATCAGATACAGTTGAGTCACGGTGCCTCCAAAGAGTCCAGCGAAAAGGCCTACCAGTCTGAATGCATTTGCCACCAGAAGCTCTGCGGGGACAGATGCTGAAGACTGAAGAGGTTTTGCGGATGCATTTGGTACTCGTTATTGTCCTGTGAGAAGATGAGAAAGCCTTGAAGGACGCTAATGAAGTCATCAGGTTTGAAGAAAGGAGGTTTCATGAGCAGTCCCTTGCGTAGGGAAGGGGTGGTGGAGGTAGCCCCGTTCCTCAGCTGGCGGAGGCTGCCCGGCACTCCCCGTTTCAAACCAGCGCCGCGTGCCAGGCGCAGACGGATGCGGCGTGGGAGGGAAGGATTCCTCGGGGGTGAGCGACCGGGCGTACCTGTGGTCAGCCCTACCTGTTGTATCCGCTGAGGACAGGCGTCCTTTTATTTTCCGGCAGTGAGTAGAACGAGCGGGTAGCGCTTTGTGGATTCCACAGTGATGAATTAATTTGGTGTTCGTTGCGGTAGCGCTGATCGTAATGAATTAATTTGGCATTCATGTGGATGTCATGCATTTTCTGTTTCTTTTCTTTTTTTTTTTTTTAAGCTTTTCTATGACAATGCAGAATTAGTTAGGAGACGCTTAAAGCGTCACGCATCCCATTCAGTTGTCATCAGAACCTGTTTGTACGTTCCCCTGTCTGGATGCTGCAAGTGCCTTGTGTTCGTTTGATGGACAAAGGCTCCCTGCGTTTTCTTGTCCACCAGTAGAGCGTTCCAGTTTAACTGGGGGGTCATACTGGTGAGTCCACACAATAAATGCTGGTTTAAAACTCTCCTGACATGTTGTGATGTTGCAGGAAACGTTTAAAATGCGACTCTTGCATCAAGAGAGCGATTTTTAAAGCTTTAAACAGATTTTTTTTTTTAATTTGTGGATGTTCTCATATTTATTTTTTTATATTTATGATGATTTTAGACAAAATATGTAGTTCTCACTGGAGATGTTCTGTGGCACAGGGCAGTTGCCTGCGATTTCTGGTTCACGATGTGCAATCTGAACCTGAGAAGGTAGAAACAGTGGAAAGGTAATAACAGATTTTTTTTTTTTTTTAAAGTCATCAGGGAGCATCATGATCCTCCTGTGCAGCACTGCCCGTTTGACGTTGCACCGTGAGACTCAATATTCGATGTTTAATTTGGCCAGGGAAAAGACAATCCAATTATCTTGGCATTTGTTTTTTTTCTTCTTAACCAAACTGAAATCTCTAACTTTTGATGCTGTGGAAAGCAAAAAAGTGGCATGAGAAAAGACAATTCTTGACCAACGGTGGAATGCTTTTGTTCAATGTTTTTCGAGGCAGGTGCTCGAATCCCAGTTTGTCAATACGTGTTACTGGATCTCTGTGGCTTTTCATAAGGGCCGTGCGCAGCTTCAGACAGGCGTATGAGGGAGGGTGGGGGTCGTTTACGCGCTCGTTAAACGTAAATGCTTTGTGTGGTAGCTTTTAGCAGAGCTGGGGCTTCAGGAACTCGAGGCTCCTCTGCGCGTTCATCGCTTTAAAAACGAATTTTAAGAGACTTCTGGGGATGGTGGTGGTCGTTACGGGGCCAACCGTGGCGCTAAAGCCAATGGTTTGCCATCGCTAAGCTCTTCCCAGGTTTATTTTTGCTGCCAAGGGTGGGTTAACTGGGTGGGTTAAGCCTTGAAAATATAACAAACTCACTCCCTGTGGTGTAACAGATCGCTTAAAATTTCTGTAGGATTGATTGCGGGTAGTTTTTTCCCTTGTGGGTTGAGATTCTTTGCCCAGAAACATAGGGATTGTCTTCCGAGCGTCCGGTAAATGGAAGGTACGCTTGAAATGCAGATACACCTGGGGCAGTTTTCCTGTCCTTTCGCAGCGATGAAGTAATTCTGAAGTAGGCTGAAATTAAAGCGCTCTTCTCCAAAGACGGCAAGTTCAGCAGAAAATGGCCTTTGGTTTCATGAGGTATTTTTCTTCTGTTGACGTTTGATTTCCCTTTCATCGGATTTGCATGGTGTGCAATCAGGCGCTGCTGTAATTTGTGACTTTTCCAACAGGAGGATGAGCTGGACTGGTGGGGGCTGGTTCTTCATTGGTTTTTCTTTCTTTTTTTTTTTTACCTCAACTTTTTCCAGTTACGCATTCCTCGCTAATCTTTCTGTTTCCAAGAAACATAAATATTGGGAATTGACCAGTCATGTACTGGCCAGAGAGGTACAAACCCCAGCTGCTGGTGTGGTCTGTAAAAAGAAAAAAATAAAAATAAAAAAAAATCTGGTGTAGATAACAGGATCGTGAAGCACGTACAGAAAGGGCTCTACCAGATGCACTCCTGATTCTGAGCTAACAGGGATCACTGAATTTATTCCCCACCTGTAAGAGGGAAAAAAAAAAGTTTGCATTTCTTAATGCTTGAATTTGATTATTTAATTTATTTTCTTCTGCGTAACGAAGCCAGAAGCTGGCCTTCACCCCTTGGGTCACCCGGCAGAGCTCCTGCTGAAGGAGCTGGTGATCGCTCCGGAGGGGGCAGCGGCAGAAACGCATCAGAAGATGAGCGGAGGGGGGGGACGTCACGGGCTCGCGCTGGTGGGTTCGGTGCCGCCATGGCGCGCCGAGGATTTGCCCGGCTCTGCCTTGTGCCGGTTGCTGCGGTTCCTGATGACAACACGAGGACGGCCACCCACGCATGGCCCAAGACTGAGCCAAAGGGTGATGCTTCCGTGGCTTCACGGCCAGCATAGGGCAAAAAATTAACCCTGTTCCCCAGGGTTTTGACAGAATTTAGAGCTAAATTCTACTTTTTGAGATTTTGCAGACGGAAAAGAGAGGAATGAAGCCCACTGCATTGCTTCCGTTGATTACGAGTTTCATTGATTGGCTTTTACGACCTCAAAGGCACCAGGCACCTTTACCGGTTAGTAGTTACGGCCAGTTGAAGTCAAAGCAAAACTGCACACCAGTGGAAGCACATACTAACTTTTTTATCATTTGTCACTCAAAACCACGTAGAAAAATGTATTTCCTGAGCGTACCTACCGTGTGCTAAATGTGCTGTTGTCTACACGATGCTGTAAATGATTGGCCTGACTTACTCCATGAAATAATCTCCTTAAC
Organism: Ardeotis arabs; assembly: GCA_011801015.1. Classification (NCBI taxonomy): domain Eukaryota; kingdom Metazoa; phylum Chordata; class Aves; order Otidiformes; family Otididae; genus Ardeotis; species Ardeotis arabs. The sequence continues at coordinate 84,367 of JAAGAY010147284.1, read as the reverse complement.
GTATGCGAGCGGAGCGTTGACCTGGTGGCTCCTTCCCCTCACCTTGTGGGAGCCCTGGTGCCCTCCCCGGATTTTGGTGGTCTATTGCAGCGTTGCTGCCAACCGGTAATGAGACCACTAACGTGGCGTCACTGGGGAGCAAGTTATTAAATGCTGTTCCGCACCGTTATTCAGCTTATTTTAGCCATTTGTGAGAGGGACACTCCTTGTAAACCAACTCCAGGGGACATCTCCAACCAGATCAGGTTGCTCAGAGCCCATCCAACCTGGCCTTGGACACTTCCAGGGATGGGGCATCCACAGCTTCTCTGGAAACCTGAAGAATGAATTATCTAACTTGATTTGCTAAAGCACGGAGTTTCCTGGTATTTCATCGCCCAGTAAACCAAGCATTGTGGTACCGCGCTGACAAACCAACGGCCCGCTCAACTGAATAAAGCCCAGCCCCACCTGCGGGAAAACGCTCAACCCAACCTCAGCGTTGGGCATGGCTTTCTGGGAGCAGGAGAGGGCTGGCTTCGGAGCAGGAGAGGGCTGGCTTCCGGAGCAGGGACGTCTTCTGCTCTGTTAGCAGGAGCATTTAAGTGCCTTTTGTTGGATGACAGTGTTTTCTCTAAATGTTACCACATCTGAAGCGTAACATTCCTCATTCACACCACACATTTTTGGAGAGTTATTATGTAAGTAGATCAGATATTAGGAAAAAAATTTTTACACTGAGTGTGGTGGGACACTGGCCCAGGGTGCCCAGAGAGGCGGTGGATGCCCCATCCCTGGAAACATTCCAGGCCAGGTTGGACGGGGCTCTGAGCAACCTGATGTGGTTGAAGATGTCCCTGCTCCTTGCAGGGGGGTTGGACTGGGTGGGCTTTGAAGGTCCCTTCCCACCCAAACCATCCTGTGATTCTATGATTCTAAGTATAAATAACTTAAAAAAAAGAAAAAGAAATCTGTGTTTCTGACTCATTGCACTTGTAGAGACTTGGTGTCTAAAAAAAAAAAAAATCATTGAAGGTGGTTAAATACAACTTTATTCATTTGGTGTTGGATTTCGGCAGTGATGTTCTCTTCCACACGTGAACGTGTTTTGTTTGCAGTATCTCTCATCGCGTGCTTGTGTCTCAGAAAATCCAGATGTTCTGGCTGCATTCACATTTTCTTTAGAAAGCTCGTGTTTTCCTAGACTACACAAATGTGCAAAAAAAAATTGGAAAATGTATTTATTGAGAAGCTCAATGCAGATTTTCCCAGAAAGGGGACAAAGCGAGTGGTAAAATAAGGCGGTTAGCTTTGGTTCTTGGTGTCACCAGCCTGGGGAAGCAGAGGTCTTCGGAGACGCTCGGTGGGCAGGCTGGGCTAGGATCTGCGAAGAGCTGGTTAAACGCTGGAGCTGTGCAAACGCGATGGATGTGTGAAAGTGGTCTGTCCTCACGAGCACAAAGCCTGCGTCGTATGCGTTAGAAAACAGCTGATGTAACTCCGCTCGCTACAATGCGGGGTTTGATGACCTCAGCCGGCGGCAGGACAGTGCCGTTCTCTGTTGGGAACGTGGAGATGGAGAACAGTCTAGGTTTGTTTGCACCACTGGCGTTTTGTAGCAACTGCTGTCAAGTGGTGCCTCGGACTTGGGGTTGGAAATTCAGGCAGAGAATAAAATGGCCATCGGATTGAAATGAGCTTTCCAGTTATTTGTGGCTTTGACAGAAGGGATTGGAGTGTGTTGTAGCTATCTGGCAGCTGGTCCTACCTCTCTGGAAAAAACCCTCAAGCTTTGTGTCTAATCCCTTGAGCACACCAGGAGTAAATAGCTTATCATCAAATAAGGAGTCAAAATGTCCCGTTTTGAACCTGTGCTTTCTTTGCGCGGCTGTCGCGGGAAGGACAACGATACGCAACTTCCCGCGTGCTGGAGGTGTGCACATCCCCAGTTTGTCCATCTTTCCTTGGCCGAGCCCGAACTGTCGCCTGAACCTGGTGCAGCTTCTCCCCATCCTGGCCCTGCAGCCTGTCAACTCCGTTACCCAACCTCCGTTCCTCACAAATCCCTTTGTTGTCTCTCCGCTGTTTCCCGTGCCGTATTTAAGTTTTCCTCTCAGCTTTCCAGTCGCAGCCTCTGCGTGCGTTTGTGACTCCGTTCTCCCGATGAACTCAATCCATCGCTGCTTCTGTCACCTTCAAGCTTCATCCTTCCAGACCACCTCCCTGCCTGGTTTTGCTTCTTTTTTTTTTTTTTTTTTTAATCGTGTCCTGATGGTATTTAGAGCAAAATCTTCAAAAAAGATTACATCAAGGGATATGCATTTTAAATTTGCCAGTCCTTTAGCTTACCAAATGTCCAGGTTACCGACTTACTCTTCCCTTGATCTGCTGCTCTTTCATCCTCCTTCTGTACTTCGTCATTTTTTTTCTTGAGCTCATTTTTTATTTACTTCTTAAAAACCATAAAAAAAAAATCTTTTGAAAAACAAAATGGCAGAAAAGGTCTCCCTGCACAAAACGAGCGTGTTTAACTAAATTTGTGTTACCCTTCTCATTTTTGACCCAACTGGAATTTGTACGATGAGAAATGCTGATCGGGTGGTAGCGCGGCGTGCGTCCAAGAAGTCTCTTTCGTGTGGAGATCTTGGTCCTTCTCATTTGAGGCTGTTTTGACTGTTAAATCCCATCTGAAATGACTTTCATTGGTTAATATACTATTTAATATGCTATTTTTTCCCTTGAAGAGAAAATTCGGCTCTGGAGATGTTTGTCTCCTCCGTTGGTTACTCTGTGTATTTTAGGTCACGTCAGCAAATGGACGCGGTTGGCGGGCTCTTCTGGGGAAATACTGGGGGTTGGCGCACGAGGGTTTACTGGTGCGGGTAAAGATGTACCGGCTGGATTCCTGCCGATGCGAAATGCCTGCTCTGCAAACAGACCGCCGCTTGCCACACGTGTTCCGTATTTAAATAAAAAAAAAGGGTGTAGTTTTTCTTGAACACTGACTGCTCTTGTCGTCTGCTGCTGGCATCTGCTGCGTCCTTTCCTTCTCCTCCGTCACCCAAAGTGGTACCGCAAAGGCCAGTCCAGGGAGGGATTTTCGTAGCTCTGAAGGCCCTTTCCCTAGTAAGCGTGGGCCTACCCCCTCCTGTCCTCCTCACCTCTTGCTCCTCCTCTTGGCTAGCTTGGTGACTCTTCTCCATGCTCCTGTGCCATATTTCTGTAGCCATCTGAGCCAGGAGCCCTTGCCAGACTAGTCCTTCTGCTGGACCAGGGCTTGGGCCTTGTTAGGTTTCCTCCAGTTACCTCTTCAGCTGGTTCCTTCTGGTGAAGCTAGACTTTCCATATCCTTCTCCGAGCGGCAGCAAGCAGGCGTGGGTGGAGGAGATGTGTGAAGGCCGAGAAGTTTGTAGGGGTCGAGGCCGGGAAGGGCTGCCAGGCCACCTGCGAGGGATGACAGGCCAGCGCGCGTCACCGGCTCCCCTTGCGCTGAAGCGGAAAGCCTTGCGTGACACAAGCACCGTGTCCAGAAGACGCCCACTCTTCATGCGCAGGAGTTAAGTGCTGGGAAGGAGCCACCATTTTCCTTGGCCTCTTTTCCCAACGCAAACACATGACAGCATTTTCGGGGAGGTTAAGCAGATGTGTAAATTAAAACTGCAGTATATTACCTTTCTCCTTTGGAAAGTCATCTTAAATAAGTTGACTTGGAGTTCACCAACGAGAATTTGGAAGATTTTCCGTCCACTCTGCTCTTCCACAGCCGATCCCGTTTGCTGTGTAGGTAAATTCAGGAACGTGACGCTTGGCTTCTCTGAAGTAGATGTTCCAGTTGTTCACGAAAGATAAAACGTCATCAACTGAAGCACTTTTATGTTAAAATACTTTCCAAATTTGTTAGTGTTTTGGAATTACAGTAATGCAATTGTATTTCAGAGCCCCAAAGACAAATAATGATATGAAATATAATTTTGCCTCTCTGTTTAATGCCATGGGTGCAGTAGCCAGGCTGTTTCCTTTCTGTACTCGCACGCGTGCTGGGATGTCGGCGCTGGAAGGGTGGAGTGAAGCTGCGCTTCTTGGAGCGCCGTGCAACACCGTCACTCTGGAAAGCATCACCTCGTAGGGCAGGAGACTGGTCTTACGTGGGATAATACCAGACTGAGAACGATGTTAGCTTAATGCCCTTTTCCCCAAAAACTGCTCAAAATACTGCTCGGAGCACTGGTGGGAACCAGAAACCACTCCTGGTGCAGATCCCAGCCTCCCGCTCCCGTCGCTCCAGCGGGACACGTGGTTTAGCAGCGTGTATGTGTGAATGGTGGAGAAACCCATGTTCCCCATCAGATTTTTTTGAAACAGTTCTTAATTTCTTAGTTACTTTTGCGAATCTAAGTCATCTTCTTCCTTGATTTATCTTTTTTTTTTATTCCCCCGGCTCTCCCTTTATGAGCAAAATTCCTGTGATCGCTGGTAAACAGCAACACAGATTGAAGCGCGAGAATATAATTTCCTAGCCTGGGATTTTAAGATTTGATGTATGTGCCCAAATTTGTTATTGGAGATGGTGGGAGGTTCAAACAAAATGGTATTCCAGAGTTTCTTGTCCTGGGTTATTGGCTGATTTCCCAAGTATTTGTTTGGATTATTCCCGTAAAGAGGAGTTTTGGTTTGGTTTCCTTCTAGGTTTGGGTGTCTTTCCAGAAAAAAAAAAATACTGATTTTTTAATTCTAAAGTCTCAGTTTGGGAGCAGCTGAAGGGATTCAATGAAACTTTTACCAGAGTTCCAGGGACTGGGCGTTACGATGGGGGTCAAGCAACCTTGCATGGTGCTTCTGGTTTTTGCGGCCCAGCCCCTTCAAATAAAGTTGGTGTTGGCCTGGGAGTCACACAGCGTGTCAGAGCTGGTGGCCTACCCCCAAAATAATTAGTAATTACGTATATTAGGCAGCAAATTGCCCTTTAGGTCACCTACTTCTGAACTTTTGTCTTCTTTCTGGAGCTGGGAGGTGCATATGAAGCGCCCGGATGTATCTGAGATGCTGAGCGTGGAGGCCGTTTAAGGAAACCCAAGGATGAGGCGGATAGTTCTGTAACAGCAGTTGGACCTCAGACCTTGACCCAGTTTTACTTCTTTTAGGTAGAACTTCCGAGATGCTGAGTGAAGCTTTAGTTATTTAAATCCCGCCGTGTTAATCACGCGTGAGCGGCGTGCTGAAAAAGCGGCCGGATCTGTCCGCGATGATTTGCTCGTTGTAATGTCGCGTTGCCTAACGCTTGTGATTAAGTGAGGTTAATTTACAGGAGCCAGATTCTGGAGAAAATTACATATGCCTTCGAGTTTATGTACTCTGGGATAAATCCAAGCTCTGAGAATAAGTCACTGGAGAATTTTGCGTTGACTTTGGTGTCGTTAGGGTTTCGCTGCCCTAATTACCTAAGTGGCGGTACTTACCGGGTACATAATAAATTTCCGGAATTAGGTTTAGGAGCTTACAAACCTTCTTGCAATATCTGTCATACTAAATTCTTAATAAACTAGGCTAGGTGAACTGGGTAGTAATTAGTGAGGTGGGTTTTTTGTGCCGAGGGAGAAGCGCCGTTGATTTGAGGGCCGGTTAGAGGGGGACAGAAGTTAGCTGGCTTTTGACTCTTGATAGCTCGCGGGATGACGCTGAGAGAATCCTCGCAAACGAGATGAGAAGAGACAAGGAGCACGCACGCGAGGTGCGGCCGCCCATCTGTTCGCCGAGCGCTCTGGCGCCGTACCCCACCGCGGCCACGAGCACCCAACCCGCTGCGGTGAACTGTATTTTGTTATTTGTTCTTTATATTTGTTTACATCCAAGAACAATTTTCATCTTCATCCATTTCCCGGCTGAAGATCTAGGATATTTTTTAAAATCTCCCTTTTCCCCGCCCAGAGCTTGCATTTTTATGGAGCGTCGCGCTAACGTGTGTTAGACCCGGCTCCTTCTTTTTGTCTGTAGCCGAGATAAAGAACGAGTAGTTTAAAACAATAACTGCATCTTCCACTGCGATCGAGGAATTAGATAATCTGGCATGTTTGCTTAAGGGGTCTGTATCTGGGGGCTTTTATAGGGCAGTATTAAAGCCCTGAGCCGCCTTATTACGCCAATACCCAGAAGATTGCCTTAATGAGAAGTAAAGGGCCCTTTTCCAATTAGGAGGGAATAACTGCATTAAGTTCCTGCGTTATATCAACCTGCTTTGATTTGATTACTGCAAAAGAAATGGATTTATCTGTCAGTGTTACTTAATTAAGCCTTCTCATTGATGTTTTGCAGAGTAATAGAGCGTAGTTTGCACATTTAAGGCTAAATACAAAGAAAATTGGTCGAAAGCTAAGACGCGACCCCCGAAGATAAGGCCCAAGAGCCAGCGCTTATCATTTCCTGATCAGAGTCCAGAACTTTGAACTTTGGGGGGAGAACTTGAGCGTCATATGGGCTCGAATTAAAGCAAGGTAAAGGGCAAGGAATTTTCAGCCAGATTTGAGACGGCTTGAACGTTTTGGAGTCTAGGCAAATCTTACAAAGTTATTCTGTAAGCTGAGTCTCCCGATCTCCACCCAAAGTAGTATGCTTGGATATCTAGAGTGGTGGCCACGTACCTTTGACCACTGTCTTCCTCTGATCCGTCCCCAAAAGCTGTCCCGCTCCCCATCCAGGAGCGTCCTTCCCCTTGCCTGGGCAGGACTTTCTCTCCAGTTACTCTTGGGTGTCCCCAGGACGTTTGCAGAGACAAGGAGTACCCCAGCCCCGAGGTGCGCGACGTTCCCGTGTTATTTTAAGCATCGGATAGTGCCCACTGGTCACTGGGAGAGGTAGGGATGGCGTCGGAAAAAGTACCAGAGCCGTCCCTGGTCCCCCTGGTGCCGTCCCCAGGGCCAAGCCATTCTGCTCGCTGATGGATTTATTTTTATTTTTATTTTTTTTTGGAAGCGATGCTCGAGGGTGGGATGATGCCCATCAAAGTCAATGGGATAATATCCACTGATTTTTAGCAGGCAATGGATCAAGGCTCTACAGAGTTAATTGCCTGTTACATAACACAAATGATTTTTAAAAATATGCCTAATTAACCTAATAGAATGGTTGATCTGATCTGTCAGGTAAATGATACACATTTTCTTTCTTTTTCTGGAGCTTAATTAAATATTTACCTAAGAGTGTCTTGTGCTATTAACGTGTTCATCTGTTAGTGAGATAATAGGAGCTGTAAGTGGGGGAAAGCATCAAACTAGACAAATGTGTGGGGCTTGTTTTAAAAAAAAATCCTGGAAATCAACCCGATTTGGTCCCGGCGCCCGCGTTTCAAGTACTGCTGACCGGATCTGTTCCTCAGACCAGCTGAAGCTCCCGCCAACCCTAAAAGTCTGGGCGAACCCGTGCGCGGGTGGAAAGCGAGCCGCTGGTGCGCCTGGTCCTCTGGGAAAGTTTCTCTAGCCAGCAAGACCAAATAACTTATTTTTTTTTTTTTTTTCCCCAATTAAATTAAAGCCACTGTTTGTGCGCGGCAAGAGGCGGGCGATAGCGTTATTTCATTAGGGTGCTAGTGGGTGCGCGGGAGCAAGTTGGAAAATCGCACCGAAACGCGCAGTAATACCGTTCTAGATCGATGCCAGTCGCATCTCCTGATATTTAACATCCTGTGAGGAAAAAAATACGGATTTAAGCGGTATGGCCCCGTCCATTGGTGTATTAAAGGATGCGCTGGACGTTAAGCCTGAGCGATCTCGCGTCCTTGAGCTAACACGAGAGCGAACGATGATTTTGGTGGCATTATTCACAACCTGCGCGCTGAACCGGCGGTGTGTTTGTCCGTGAAGTTTTTCCAGCCATGTGGAAAGTCTCCGGAGACTCCCACCTTGTTGTAGCAAAGGTTTCGTGATGGCGGTTTGGGGTTTTTTTGGTGGTTTGGGTTTTTTTTTTCGTTTTGGCTCCACATTTGAAAGAACGTAAAGCGTTACACGGAATTACTGGAGGGTGTCCCAAGGATTGTGATGAATTTTCTATCGAACGATAGAGGAAAAACAAAAATATCCCCTCTGTGCCGAGCTTTAGGACGGTGGTTGCCTTCTCTTGAGGTACAAATACGTGCTTAAAGGCTTTTCTGCGGCAGAAGGCGGCGGTGAGAGGTGCGTTTACCCCAAACACGCCTTACTTTGACTCCTAGGTTTGATCCGTTTTATTTTTCCGGGTGGACAACACCTATTTTTGTGCCGGAGATCCCGCTAGGACTCGAGCTGGTGCGGCGCAGTCACTTTTTAACGCGTCGAGAAACGCTGAGGCGCTGAAGGAATTTTTCTGTTCAAACCTCGGGTTCCTGAGGGTCCGGTTCGTTTCTGCTGTGCATTTAAATGAGTTAATTTAAGCGGTGGGTCAGAAGCCACTACCGGCCTGGTAGCCCTGTGCCTGATTCTTAATTAAAGGCAACAGGAGATTAATTTGAAACATTAATTTAAAAGTGCCTATACAAAAGGAAAGAATTATTGCAATAAAGCCTAAAGAACTTTTTTGTCCCTAGATGTAGAAGACAGAACTAGCTCAGGGTCCTGGGGGAATGCAGGACATCCTAGTCCGTCCAGGGTAAGTATATCTAATCTTTCTCCCCAAACCAGACTTCCTGCCTATGTAAATTTACCCTCTTAAATGTGAGTGTTGTACCTGATTGCGCAGAAAAATGGGCATGCAAAGTTGGCTGTAGCCTGGCTTCTCTTTAAAATTGCCTTCCCCCCCTCAGCCCCCCCCCAACATTCAGACCTGATCCCTGTGATTGAATTTGGCACCTCTCCGCTGTTTCTAACAGGTAGCGAGAATATTAATTCACCGTTTCTGCTCGCCAGACGGTATCAGCTACTGCCACCGCCAAGAGCGCAAACAGGGCAGAGAGGTTCCATTTGCTGCACTTGGATTTTTAGGGATTGTCACCAAACCCGAGGAGAGGGCAGTGCTTGCCAGCCACCCCGGGTCGTCCCAGCGTGCCAGGGCTGCCCGCCGGAGCGCCTCGGCCGCTCCGTGCCTCCGCTGAGGGGGTTTCCAACCCTTCTCCTCGGGCAGGGGCTGGCAGCTGGGCCTTTCGGCGCTCCCCTCAGCTGCTGGCGCTGTCCGAGCTCGGGGGCAGCTACCAGCCAGCCGCCGCTCCGGACGGGACACGGACGTCTCCCGTGCTGCCCGCATCCGAGCGGGATCCCCCTCCGGGGAACGCAGACACGGAGCCGCTCTCCGGCACGGCGAGACTCGGCGTTTGCCGAGATTCACGAGACAGCTGGAGGCAGTCATTTTGATTGCAGCTCTGGACAGTTACCCAAATTCTTTAGACACCTCGGTGCGGGGATGCCGACTACTTCCGTAGGGAAGAGGCGCTATTTCCAGCCGAGCAGCTGTGCGCTGCGTCCCGGGCAGCCCTGCCGATGGTCCTCGCCGCTGGCCCAGCGCATCGTGGCTCTGCCCGTCCTCGAGCCGCTGAGGGAGGGAAGCCCGGCACCTTTTCTTCTTCCATCCTGCTTAGCATCCATTACGTCATGACCGCTCGCATCTGTCGGTTTTATTTTTATCCCTTTTTTTTCCACTTGACACTTGTATTGCTTCCGAGGGAAAAATGTTTTGAAAAGGAAATTCGAAATTTGCCCACACGATTATTTATGCATGCAAAAACTTGAATGTGAGCGCACAATTAAGTTTTGAGATGGAAAGAAAAGAGCACGAGCCTGGGAAGAAATGCGGGGTTTCAATCGAGGCCGTGCATTAACTTGCAGAGTTGTTCTGCAAACAGCCTGACCTCCCTCTCCTTCCCCCTTTGTCAAATGCCGATGGCGTTTCCGCGTCGGGAGAACGAGTTTCTCCTGAGTTCTTGCGAACGGCAGGAACAAAACGTGACATAACCGCTGCGCTCGGCCAGCGCTTGGAGTCCAGTTGAAGATTTTTGCTAATCCGGTGGCTGAAGGCAGAAGGCTACGCCAAGACTGTTGCAAAAATTTGGGGCGTGATCCTGCCAGGGATTTTATACGTTCTTAACTCCGTGGGTTGGGTTTTTTATGTTTTTCTGGGTTTTTTTTTTAATAGGCCAATCCATGTGTATATCAGTGAGGTGATGAAGACAGCAAATTTCTACACAAAAATAGATTTTAAAAAGCAAACCATTAAAATAAGTATTTCTTTGCTCTTCTTGCATACGTTATGGGCAAGAGGACTTTTCTGCTGAATCGCACAGCGCGGAATTCCGGGAACCTCGTCTCACTCACCCGTTCAGGATTATCTACGCAGCAAACCCAAGTCAATTACTAACGAAATAAAAATCTGAAACAGCTTGAAAATGTTCTGGAGCGCATCGCTTCCAGCAGAATCAATAGGGAAAACAAGAAAGGGAATAATATTTCTTAGAGCTGGCTTAAAATGTTGAGGGGAAATAGGGACCTGTAGGGTTTGAAAAATGCCGTTCAAATTTGTAAAATTATTTTTTTTTCCGATTTGTTAACAGAACTATGGAGATGGGACTCACTATGATCATATGGCGAGCAGAGACCTTGGGTCGCATGACAATCTCTCTCCTCCCTTTGTCAATTCCAGAATACAAAGTAAGAAATCCAATTTCCTAACTCGGCCGCGTTGTTGAAAGTGAAATAAGTGAACTGGAAGTCAAATCGTGAGGGCTGACATCTCTGGCCCTCCATTTTTGGGGTTGGTTGTGCTCGGCGTAAGGGTGGGAATGGGGATTTATTTTGTTTTATTTTTTTGAAGCTGTTATGCAATATCAAAAATGCACAGTGGTGATGTTTACTGAGCAGACTGTGTTTTCCTGCTGTGAGAGGGATGGGATTTTTGATGCGGTAACTGCAGTAATTGCTGACAGAGGTAACGGACGTGTCCCGAGGCTCAGCCTTTCCTTTTCGATGGAGCGACCGGTTGGCAGACCAAAATCAGGCCAAGCAGGACTTTTAAAGTGGGAAAGGATTTGTGACAATATGATAAATGCACGTTTGCAAAAGAGAAGGGATAAATAACTGGTGAGGGCCGCTGAGGCCGCTGTTTGTTTTGGAGCGCGATGGATCGCTGCCTGCTGGGACCTGTGAGCTGCAAAAACTCCGGGATTTCGGGCCGGGGTAGATTTTGGGCGCGTTCCACTTTAGAGGAGCGAGACTTTGCCCGGGGCGTTTGGCAGGGACCCTCCTTCCACCCCACACCCCGTGACAGAAAGTTTGGACTCCCCGAATAACCGTTTAGCTTAGCAGCAAACGCCGTAGCCGTACGAAGAGAGGCTGTAATTATTCGTGAGTGAATGATAGCTACTTTCTTTAATTACGATTGATAAATGAGTCGGGTGAAAGTAAATATATGATGTAAAAATATTAGTAATGCTTACGCTTGGCCAAGATCACACCCTTCTTCTGCAGTTGTCAATGAACTAACCAAATGCTTTGCTTTAAAGGCTTGAACGCCGGCCAAAAAACCCACAGAGCTGTAACTGCGATATATCATTCTTCAGCTCTAATATACGGCCCTAAAATACGCCTCGTCTTCTCTTATTGGGAAATATTTGTGAGTTGTTTAACATATGGGACAATGTCGGAGCTTGTAGTCGTTTGTATGTGTTCACCTACAAAACGTGGTTACAGCAGTTTTAAAGGGCCTAACGTAAGCCAAAAAAAGCACGGCGATTTCAACACTCCCTTCTTAACTCACGCCACGGGGCTTAGGTAGCGCGCGGAGACGCTTCGCAAATACCGCACGCTTCTGCAAACCCACTGGGCTGCCTGGTGCTTTCCAGTTTAACCTTTCAGCTGAAAGAGAACTTTAAGCAGAACTTAAAAGTCTCTCTTCCTTCACCCTGCCCTTGGATTACCAAAAAAATCTCGTTCCTAACTCCGATTGTTTTTGCCAATCTGAGTGAAAAATCTTGGTTTCCAAAATAATTTTAAGCAAATACGTTTGGAAGCACCCGGTTGAAGAATGAAGCCGTGTGGTGCTGTGATTGGGAACTTTGGGAACCCCGATGTCTCTAGGTCCCGCTCATCACCGTCGGAGGGGTCTGCACGGCCACCGCTAACCCAGCTGCGGCTCCCCAGCCTGGACTGGAGGCGTCTGCTCCAGCCTGGCGATCATCCCATTCAAACTGGTGTTTCATACTGGTGTGTACTGTTGACTGGAGTGGAGTTCCTTCTGATCCGAGGTGATTTTCCGGGTGAGAGAGATTTGGTTGTGACCGAGGATAGGCATTACTGACCTGTGAACCACAGGCTGTGCTTAAATGAGGGCTCATATTGTATTTCATTGTTCAGATATTTGGTTTTAAAACACATTTTTACCTGAGCGGTGTCTGGCAGGGAGCCCGCGCGTTCGGCTGGGGAGCAGGCCGCACGGGGAGCAGGCCGCGCGGGGAGCAGCAGAGAGAAGTCGCGGAGCTGTGCGCGTGACTCGAAACTCCGCGAACCGCCGCTCGCCCGTATTCAAACCCGGCTCGCTTTGCGCGCGGAGCCCCGCTACCCCGCTCGGGATTTTGTGTTTCCTTCGGAGCGGTTATTTGGCCTGACAGTGAAACGCGCGCGGGCAGGTAGCTGCGACGGGCATGGCATCGCGTGTTGCTCCTCCTCGCCTCTCCTCTTGCCAGGTGCCATTTTGGGAATATTTCCTCCCCTTGCCGGTACGTTAAATCATTTCCCGATGGCCGGTAACTTGCTGCTAAGCCCCCCGGAGCTTAACGGAGCGTTTCCCTGCACGGATTAGCTGGAGGTTTCGGGCGCTGCTGGCTTACGTGGTGACCTTTGCATCTCATCTGGGTTAGCGGTTGATATTTTGGTTTGGTTACTGTGGTCGTATTGTGACAGCTGCTGGCTCATTAGAATTCAGTCCCTCTCCTGCCTTTGCCTACGAAGAATATTTAGGTTTGCGCTGCTTCAAAGTGCTCCGACCGCCCTGAACCTACGCCAGCGCGCCTCACGAGGAGAGGCCTTGTGAAGGCTCTCGGTCACCGGCCGGTATGGTAGGGAGAAACTTCTGCGGGAGAAAACTTTCCCTGAGGTTTCCAGGGCTGATTTAACGCCGTGTGTCGAATTTAGTAAAAATGAGACCAGAAAAGATCAAAAGCATTTGTCTGATTTTGTTGCCTGGACGGTTTGTGTACTTCTCCCCCTCCGTCTGTAACAATTCTAGTGATTTTATGTATCTTGTTGAAAAAGTTCCTACCCTACTGACCAGAAAATATAGATATTTAATTTCTGAGACTGCTCTGAGACTCTTGGAAAGGACGCAAGGATGAACGTGCATCCCTTAATGGCCGTAGGAGCTGGTCAGTGCTTCAGCGTGTGAAGGCAGCGTCTTTGCTTGCGTTTGTTTTCTCTTTTTATATGGCTAAACACAGAATGAGGAGCAGATAAAATGACTTACTCCTGCTTCCCCTCCCGATCGGCTCCTTCGGATCAATCCTGCGCGTCGTTCACCGTCTTTGGGCTCAAATGTGCCTTCCTGTTTCCCTGTCTGAAGAAGGCCCGCTGTCTGTTTTGCAGGGCTGTTGTGAGATGTGATGAATTACTGTCTGGAAAACATCCTGAGCTCCTTGGGTACTCCGCACGCATGCCAATTTTTAATATTATTTTTAATGCTATCATAGCGCTTGTCTCCCCGTGAATATTGCTGCGGCGCTGGCTTTTAAGCCGTACGGCTTTGATTCTGGTACTGTTATTGTAAGTAGAACTGGAATTTTTGCAGATTAGTGAAGTTTACCCAACACAGCATTATAAGGCCTGGCTTTCAATTGCTAAACTATAAACATTTGGGATGAAATTTTCCATGCTGTGGATCTGACTCAGCCTGATTATTATTTTTTTAACCTTCTGCAGAAATGATTTCAACATTTCCTAAAACGAGATTACATTTCATCCTGGCAGATTTTGGATTTTCTCGGTTAGCGTCTGGCACGTCGCGAGCATTAATTCTTTTTCACACCGCCTCTGTTATGTCAGGTGGCTTCGCTTCCCGTTTTGCAGCTGGAGAAGCTGGAGGTATGCGAGGAACCGTGAGGGAAACGTCAAAAACCGCCCGGTAATTTTTCAGTTGTAAATATGAAATGCAGAAGAGTTGGATGGTCTCTCGCTTCTTGCGTTCGGTGACACCCGAAGATGGCACCGCTTGGGGAAATGGCGGACGGGATGCTTCGTGCGGGTCAGCCGCGTTTTGGGAACGCGCGCTCCGTAGCCACTTACCCGTCTTACCGCTGCCTGCTCCTTTCTTACTGCTTCCTCAAGCTTTTCCAGGGCCGTGCACTTTAGTAGCGTTTGCTGAATGAGCCTGGCAACTTGTGGTGGGTAGAAAACAAAGATACCAGCTGCGGTGCTGGTGTCGCGGTCAGCATGGCCGTTCCTACCGCTCCCAGTTATGCTCTGGAGAAGACTGGTCCCATCATCCCGGCCTCCCATGGCTGCGGTGTGCTCTGGCGGAGTGGGAGCGGGAGCTTTGGGGTCTGAAAACCTGGATTCAGCCACCAAGTTGGCGCTGTTTGGCGTGTTGTGCCTCCACATCTGCATCTGGCACGTCATTTCTTTCACTTCTACGTTTTTATTCAGCTCTAAACTCACTTAACTCCCCTTGCAATCCCTCTTGTGAATGCTGTCCAGATATATGTGCCCACCAACCTAATTTTTGTTCCTCCCATCCCCATGTGAGTGCAGAAGGGAAGATCTGAGGCAGGGTTTTCAAACACCATCAACATCCAAAAAAAAGACATCTGTCGATTTTTGTGCTAGGTCTAGAATTGTTTCACCAACCGCAATCTCTCAATTTAGTGTCTCCAAACTTGAAAAACGGAGCTAATTTTGGAAATAAATGCATCCCCTTGCATATTCTGAGAGCGGGGCACCGTAAACGCGTCTTCAAGGGCTGAACTACAAACCAGCAACTCATTTCAGACGCGGTCCCTTCTGCTCTTTAATGGAGATGTATCTGAATGTACGTGTAAGCTGAGGCTCCGTGTTCCTTCCTCCCCGTATCCCGGAACAGCTGGACAGGATTGCTTCCAGCCTTTTTTTTTTTTGGGGGGGATGGGTTTGAGCGATTTCTGCACAACAAAGTGCTTCTGGATAACCCTGCACAAGAGATTGACTATGTGGGGTGTCAAGGCTGAGCCCCCAGGAGCTCAGATGGAGCACTTTGAGATAACCCCCAGGAAAATCACACCATCTACTGTCAACTGGGGCCTTGAAAAATGCCTTAAAAATGCTTTGTAGGAGAGGCTGGCTCGCGTATCCCTTCTTGTCGTGGAATATCTTGTCTTACTTGCATTCCAACAAAATGAACAGGAAAAAATCTGCGCTGAAAAGCGTTTTGGAGATGGAAATACGTTACCGTTCCCAGTCAAGAGTTAATACATTTTGCGGCAAGTCAATCTTGCCAGCGCTGCCAGTCAGGATTCGGAGCCTCAGCGTTCAGCCCCAGCCTCTGGTACGGTCCTGAAGAGAAGAAATTGCAAGGACGTTTCCGTTTATTTAGGGAACGAGTGGCAGATGTATAAATAGAAACTGTAGACTGCGGCAATTAATGTCTGCATACTGAGCAAAGAATTGAAATATTATTTTGTACTGCATAGTTTTCCGTGAGGTTTACATTCCGTTGCATTTTGTTCTTAAACAAGTCCGGGCGTTTTTCAGAAGTTATTTTGTGCGCCGGTTGGATTCCGCGTGGCTGTGTGAAAAATTTACACTGAACTGCAAATGTATTTGGAATAGCGATTGTAAGTGTGCAAAATATTCCCTGAATTTCCCCATCCTGTAGGCAGAGGAACATCCTCCTGCCAATAATCCAGCCCGCACCGACCTTCTGCAGGCCCGGAGGCCGTTGAGCCCGCCGCTGGAGCAGGAGTCGGGTCGCGCGGCGCGGAGTCGCCCGCCTAAATCCGCGCAGGCGTCCGTCGGGCTCCACCTCCCCGCGGCGCAGAGCTGGGAGCCTCTGGTTTTATCTGAGAGCCGGCGTTTTTCTGCGTGGCGAGCACATCGGTACGGAAACGGCTTTTCGAGTGACGTCCAGAAGGCGCTTTAATGGTTAATGAGCTCCTGCCCTTTCTGGAGATGAACTTGGTTTGGCTTTCGGATCCCTTTGCTGCTGTTCTCCAGCTGAGCTGGGATGAGTGCAGAGGGAATTTCAGCTCACACCTGTTTGAGCATTAAAAGAAACCTGCAAGTGACTTCCTTAAAATATTCATAGAGGGAAAAAAATTCAATTTCTAGGAAAACTTCCCCCACCAGGAAAACCATTCCTAGGCATATTGTAAAAATGGAAAAAAAAAACCCAACAAAACACCTCAAAAGCCCCCAAGCCCCCTAGGTTTGTGAATTAGCGGCGATCTCCCCGTTTTCCCCAGTTGGTTCCAGTCGCGCACTGGGTGAGCGCGCACCTCAAGGGAGCGGCGCGCTGCTGGGGGACGCGCCCGGCCTGGCTGCGGAGCGGATTTGCATTACAGCTGGAAAGCATACATGTGGGAAAATCTGCGCAACAAAACAAATTTGTTGAATTACTGGGTCATTTACATAGCCGCTGCAGTCACGGTCCGTTAGGCAGGCAAAAACAATGGGTTTGTTATGCTCTCTAGTTAAGGCACAGGACGTGGAAAACAATGCCGGGGTAGCCGGATAATTAATAATCGCTCCGAGCCCGCGCGTACCTTGGGCCTGGACTTCACGGCGTGCGGAGACGGTGATGCGAACAAGGCGTTAGCTAAATAAGATGGACTTGTGTTGTGAGGTCTTGGGTGTTCTCTACAAAAACCAGATAAAGCTGCGACCGTCGGGGCTGAGCCTTGCTGCCAGACCAGGTCCGAGCTGAGCCACACATAGGCCCGAAGCAAAAAATAATTTAAACTTTTGCAGTTGAATTTTTAATTCTCAGCGCTGCTTCTGACAATTTCTGTATCGACCGCTCGATTCTTGTCCCCAGCCTCCAGCGCTGCCCTGGATGTCGCGCGTTCGGTCAGATGCAGGGAGTTCACCACATCAAATATAAAACAGTCGCGAGGAAGATGATAAAAAGGGTCTGACAGGAGGGTACGGCGTTCTCCACAGCGTCACGCCAGCGGATCCATCTCACCATATGGTCTGAATTAAGGGCAGCACCAGTTCTCACACTGTACTGGTGTACCGGGTCCGCGCTTTGATCCTTGGGCCGTACGAAATAAAAAGATACGGAGCAGGGGTTTAACAGGAGCCATCAATGCTTTAATTCGATTCTATTTCTTTTTAACTAAAATCAGAGTGTTCCGATAGACGACTTCATTCCGCGGACTTTTCCTGTGCGATTGTGGCCTTGAGCGTATTCAGTAGCTCTAAAATAGAGCCCAGAACGAGCGGTGATGGAGGAGGATATTCTGGGAGGCAAACGTGCTGACTAAATGGGATGAGGAAGAAATTAGGCCAACGATCAAATATTTAGAAGAGTGGCATTGCGTGTACGTGCGTGCAGATATATATATATATCTGCGTGTGAATTATCCGGAAAAAGCAGTTTTGATTGATTCTTGGATGAGGAAGCTGTGTAAACAGATCAGCAAGAATTTAGTTACAAGCATTTTTAATTTGTTGTTTAAATACCTTTTAATTATGATATCCATATCAACGTGTTCCTATCCTTTCTCCTATTTATATTTTCCTTTTTATACGGCACTAGAAGTGAAGATGCCTGCTTCTGCTTCGCATGGCCAGCAAATTTTGTTTTTCCAAGTATATCTTCTAGGAGAATACTTTTTCCCTGTCCTAAATTTTAACTTTCATGTAAATGTCAGCCAGCAAATTGATTCCAAAGCCAGTCTGGGCCTGGGTTTGCAATTAGCTGGTCTGTGGAGCGGCACCCAGAAGGTCACTGGGAATCTGAAGAGCGAGGAAGTCCAACGTGGAGAAGTTTGCAGGCATCAGTAGAAGTTGACCCAATGGCTATAATCTGCTTCACCATTCTTGATTTTAAGCCCGTGTCCTGGTTTCGGCTCGTTAAAGCGAGAACAATACTTGGAATAATTTTGAGAGCGCTGAATTACCTGCTGATAGTGAGGTGAGGGAACTGGGACCTCAAAAAATCAATGGAGCAAGGATATTCTCCACAGCTCTGCTAAGAACAAATAATACCATCCAAAGCGTGCTGACGTCCTACCGCAGAACAACAAGCATGGCAAGAACAGAAGATGTAAAACATTAAGTTCCGAGAACACGTGGAATGAGGTTCAGTGGTAAAAAATAACACGAAAGCAAAGAGAAAGAAAGGAGCAACTGTACACGAGGTGAAGATAAATAATCATGGAAGATTATTGCAGTGCATAAAGAAGAGGGGGTCAGCAAAGTAGATTTTAGGACCTCTTAGAGCTGGAAAGGGTAATTTATTGACAGATGATGTAGACACTGCTAAAAAATAAATGGATTTTTCGCCTCAGTGTTCACAAAAGAGGATGGGGAACAGATGCCAGAATCAGATATAAATTTCCCAGGAGAGAGGCAAGAAATATTGAAGGAAATGGGGATTATTCCAGAATGGGTGATCACACGGTGGGTGAGAACATCAGTAGATGGATTAAACTCTATAGAGGAGCCATCACAGAATTCTTAAATAAGAAAAGAGAAAGGAATATTTCATGTTCACGGGGAAAAAAACCCAAACAGCTCCCCTCCGTTCCTTCGCGTCCTTGGCTGCCCGCAGAGATCGCCGTGAGGGGAGCTCTTTGTTTTTCCGTAGCCGCACGGTGCTTTGGTCCCACAAGGACTTCACCAACATCTCAGTCGTCTCGCCAGCCTTGTCCTTGAGCCTCATGTTTCTTCAGCGGCGTTGTTGCTTTCGCAGATTTGATTTTGAAGGTTCTCGTGCCTCTTCCTGGTCCAGATTCACTAGCTGCGGCTGACTTCCCAGGAATGATGTCTGGGTGACTGGCTGGCAGTAGCACGGGAGCTGGAGGCAAAGCGAGATGCGTGGTTGCCGTGGAACAGGCAAACGTGGAATCTGAGGGAGGTAACGGTAGAATACTTCACATGGAGCTAAGCTGTTGCAGGGCTGTGGATTTAAGACTCGTGGTCTTGCTCAGTGTACACCTTAGAACATCAATTAAAAACTACCAACGTTTGGTGAATTGTAGAAAAAAAAAAAACAAAGCAAACTGAAACTGAAGTGAGGTTGTGTATCTGGCGGGGGAGATCTTTAACATTTGGATACCGAGCTGATTCAGCAAAACACTTTACTTTTAAAACTTTGCAAAAATAGAATTCAGATCAAACAAAATTTCACATCCCCCAGGCAGAAGTTTCTCTCCAATAATTTGGGTAGGGTAGCTTTTGCAAAAGACAAACCCCTTTCTTCTGTCCCTTGAGTGGAGTCTTACCCTCTTCCCAGATGCAGGTGCTGGCAGATTTTCGCCGCTGGTTTCTCATCCCTGCAGGGGAAAGGCACTTCTGCCTTCTTCTCATCTTCCTCCCTTGACCTTCAGACTGGAAACACGCCTTGATTTTTGCTGCTCATCCTGCAGAGACACACCTTCTGGTACCTTCACCCATCCTCTTTGGCGGCATCTGCGGTGCTGAAGGCTAAGGAATGGAAGTGTGCTTGGTGGGCTGATGGGCCTCATGAAACTTCTGACTAAATTTAACTAGACCTTCTTCTTAAGGCTCGTCTTCTAACTGCTGCTGGAAAAGTAAAATATCTTGTAGATGCACTCTAGCTTGGATAATAATCACGATGGGAATATGCTTTGGCTTTGGTGGCCTTCTGTTACACCTCTGTTATCCCGCCATCCTCTCTTGGGATTGTGGAGGGAACTCTGAACCAGGTGATGAATTTTCTCATAATCACTGTTTTGTGGACGGAAGCACCCAGACCCAACCAGAGCCTGAGCTCCTGGTCATGAGCAAATAGGATCCTTGCTCAGCGCAGTCAGCGTCCTAAATCCGCTTGGTATAATCCTGGTTTTCTATTGGTGGGAATCGCAGAAAACCAAGAGCTTTCAAAGCATGAGCGGCTACAGAATGAAATCACGTGGAAAATTTGTCCTTTTTTCTAGGGAGCGTCCCCGGGTTATGTTGGTGTGACGGACTTAGGGGTGTTCACCTGAGGACGAGTTTCCTTACAGAGGCGCTTTGCCCTCCTCTTGTTGATACAAAAGTCAACTTTCTGTGCCCAAAAGCAAGTTTTTCCGTGTGTATTACACACCCAAAGTTCCAGCCATCTTAAAATGCCTTTTTGTTGTGCCTGGCTTCAAGGCAGCGGAGCTCCGGCCTTTCCATCTTTGAGCTCCTCTTGCCTATGTTTTGAAAATTCACCTGAAATTCACTGTGGAATTGTTCCTGGAAAGCAGTGAGAGGTTCTTGCCTTCCGCACGCGGAATACGCTTGGGTTTGGGTCGGCCCGGGGAGTTCCCCCCCTGCCCCCCTTTCCGGTGGGGCGGCAGGTTGTCCTTTTCGGTGGGTTTTGTTTGACTGGGTTTCACCTCTTTGTATGGCAGAACTCTTCTGTGTCCGACTTTGATTTTTTTTTTTTTAATTTTTTTTTTAAGATGTGAAATGTTTTTGATCGCGTTACACGGAGCTGTCGTCGCACCCCGAACAGTTGCGGTGTCGGTGCCGGCTCATGTGGTGCACACCTGTAACGCTTGGCTTTGAAGCCAGACTCCTTCTCTCATCAGAGCCCGCATATTTCTTCCATCGTGTAATGAGATTTGCTGATGATACAGAACCGAGGGGAGCAAGCTGCGCCTAAGAGAGGCAATCCAAAATACAGCTTTGGCCGCGCTCCTGCCCTCGCATCCGGGCAGGAGGAGTCCTGCCGCGGCGCAGGGCCCTGGTGACTTCAACGCCGCTCTGCGGAGTAGTGAAAATCAGCTTGCGAGTTCCTGGTGCTGTCGTTTGGGGTTTGGGTTTTTTTTTTTTTAATGCTTTCAAGGTTTTTAAATGCGGAGTGAAATAGTTGCTTACGTGCAGAGAGAGAGTGAAAGGGAATGGAGAGGAAGAGGAAAGGGAATGGAGAGGGGAGAGAGGGGAAGGGAAGGGAAGGAAAAGGAGAAGGCAAGGCAAGGGAAGGGAAGGGAAAGGAGAGGGCAAGGGAAGGGAAAAGGAAAGGAGAGGGCAAGGGAAGGGAAAGGGAAAGGAGAGGGCAAGGGAAAGGAAAAGGAGAGGGCAAGGGAAGGGAAAGGGAAAGGAGAGGGCAAGGGAAGGGAAGGAAAAGGAGAGGGGAAGGGAAGGAAAGATGTGCTGGTGGAGATATTTGGAAAAAGCCGGTGATCCAGCGAGACACCGCGGGATTATTGCAGATGTCAAGGAGCGGCGAACGGCCGTCCCTTTCTCCTGACGGGAGACGGAGAGCAGCCAGCCGCGGGCCTGTGGTGGGAACCCGGGTGCTGTGGGACCCTAGCAGCTTTTCACAACGTAAAAGGGATTTTTCTGATTCAGCTACCGCTTTGGCTTCTGTTTTCACGGCGCGGGCGCGGAGCTGGGGATGTGTCAGCGGAGCTCAGGGCGGGCCCTGGGTGCAGGGTCCCGTTTGGGCCCAGCGGGCCCGCGAGGTGAGGCCCCGCCGTGCTCTGCGTGGGCGCGCGTCGCTCTTCAACGGGGAGCGCCAGACCCGAGGGCTGGTGGAAAACAGCGCCTTTACACTTTCACCCAAACGCAAACCAGCTTTCTGGTTTGTCTTTTGCTTTTTGTCCCCCCCTCCCCTCGAGTTCACGGTCTGGGATTCACGAGCAAAGGTTGAATAAAAGTCAAAGGAAACTATTTTGGCACTTCATAAGGGATGAGCGAGGCCGCGTCCGTAATCCCGTGCACGATTCTTGTCACCTTATTATTAGAGCTGTGTAAATCTGGCAAGGATTTGTGTTTGCCAAATATACCTCTGGCCTAGATTTGGGCTTATATTGGGAATTCAGGCCAGTTTTAACGCCTGTGCGGTTTGTCGTTTTTGCCAGTTTTAAGCACAATAACAGGAAAGAGGATAATGAAGGACAGAGGAGTCAGGAAAGCAGAAAACTTAGAAAGGCAGGAACTAGAAAAAGAGAAGGAAAAAATGAGAAAGGAATATAGAGCTTATTCCTTCTTTTCTACTTTCTCCACAGCCCTTCCTTAAAATAGTTTCTCTTCCCTTTCTCGTTGTTGCTCTCTTTGAATTTAGAATTAAATAAATTCAACCACTCTCTCCTGCTCTGCTTGTGCTCTCGCATTTATTTTTACATTTACAAACGTCTCCCTTAACCTCTCTCCCCTAAATTTCCCTCCCATCTTCATTTCTTTTCCTGCGCCCCGGAGTCCCTTGGCGCGTGCTGGCTGCGAAAGTTTTCCTGCTCCGCGTATCCTGCCCTGATGCGCCGACGCTTTGGTGTACGTGCGTGCCAGCAAGACTAAAATTCTAAGGACCGAGAAGTATTGCACTTGCGTTCATCAATTAAGCCTTGCAAACGCGCTGGTGAGACGGAGAGATGATATTGCTGATGTTATCTCATCCCGTGCGTGGGTTCGGTGGAACGGGCAGGGATACGCTCCCTGGAGCTGGAAAGCCCCACGTGAATTTCTTCCTGAAGCTCTCCTTGCTGTATTATCAGGGTGGAGGAGTCGCTTTCCTCACGGATTGGCCACGGGCCTTGGCTCTGAACCTGAGCCGTTCTCCAGATCCGCCACCTTCAAGCCGGGGTCATCGGAGCGGCCCTTCCGTGAAAGCGGATCGCAGACTGGCCGAGCGCTTGCCCGGGCTCCTCCATGCATCTGCTGCTCTTGAGCGTCCTCTGGGTGGATCGCACGGCCCGCGGTTTGCTGGCTTTCTCTGGGAACACCTGAGGTGCTTGAGCAAAAGATGGAGATTTGTCCACCTTCTTGTCTTTGGCATCTTCTGAAGTTTCCCTCGAGATAGACAAGGGGATGGGGAAGGGACCAGGAGTGTGAGTAGTTCGCACTTCACCCCTCCGCGGGATGGAGCGCACGGCCGGAGCAGCGGGGCCGGAGACGCCGCCCGCCGGCGTGGGTGTGCAGAGAAGCCAGGTCTGTGTGGGTTTTCGTTAGAGATAATTATCTGTCCCGTACGGTGCATGGGATGGGTGGAGCCGGCTTATTGCGTTATTTGGGTACTTTCTTCGGCGATGATTCATCGATCGTTATTAACAGATCCAGATTTGTGCGTGGCGTAAGAATAACACGGGGATACAGAAGGCGCCCCAGCAGCCAGCTAAAATGAGCGTCGGCGTTGAGAACTCCCTCGCTGTCGGAGGGGAAAGGCAGGTTTGCCTCCGGCGGGGAGGACGGGGTGGCGGAGGGTCCACTCTGAAGGTTGGGGGGACGTTGGGTGGCTGGTTGGTTTAGTGACAGACGCCAAATGGGTCAGGAGCCTTGGGCTGAGCAAAGGCCAGATGGGAAAGGAATCGCACGCGGAAGTTGTCGTACAGATAAAATAACGCAGGGCAGCGTTCACGGCCGGCGCTAGAACCGGGTACGATCAGAAGCTGAAGTCGTGTCGGGATTTGGAATAAACGTCCTGGTGAGCGGGCTGGTCAGAAACGCAAACCAAGCCAGGCAGGCTGCGTGCACCCTGAAATTCCTGCCGTTTTACCCGCCCCGGCCTCGCGCTCTGGCGTGCCGTCTCTGCGCGTGTACCGTGCACAGCAGCAAAAAGGGATGGTGTATTTTTTTTTTTTAAGAAATCTGCTTTTGTGACTGTGCACTTTTTCTTCAGAGGCACGTGGAAAACTGCTACGTTTTCCTAACTTTTTTGACAACAGCTGAACTCGCCAGGCTCCCTTGCCCTCCCTCGCCGGTTTGCGTTTTATCGGTGTTAAAAGCTTGGCTTCTCCCCTGCCCCGGCCTCCCGCAGCCCTGCCAGAACACACCGCCTGACCCCGCGCGCTCCCCTCGGCAGCTTTGGCACGCGGCTCGGCAGGAAAAGCCGTCTCCGGGAACGGAGCAGATATTGCCCATCCCTGGGTAGCCCCAGCCGCGGGGACGCGGCGCGGAGGTGCGGGCCAGCTCTGCGGCAGCGGCCGGTTGTTATTTTTCAGGTTTTGAGATTTACCTGTTGGGTTAGTGTAACAAAAGGAACGAAATCTCCGTAATTATACGGGAAGGGGGAGGAGATGGCACTTCAGTGCCTTTGATCTGGAGCTGGAATAGGCTCGGCTTTTGGAAATTTAATTTGAAAGAATCCAACATACACATCTGCTTTTTGTACTGTGATTTCTTTTGAGCCAGAAAATAGAAATTTATTAATGCAAATGTGTGGATTCTGTCCGTCAGAAGAGAAGGAAACCCGTTCAAAACATAACTTGACTCTTTATTGCGCTAGAAAATCTTAAGTAGGTACGATGGGTGCTAGCGCTCTGGAGTTTAGAGGCGCAGTTTTGTGCGTAAAGTGGTGGGATAATCTGGGAGCTTGCCTGGGGGGT
>JAAGAY010147284.1:0-55000 GCA_011801015.1 Ardeotis arabs | reverse complement strand
GAGATGGTTTTGTTCTTAGTGTGAAGGCAGAGAAGCCTTTGTACGTAAGCACGCCGTGTGTGTTCTATGTGTTTATTTGACCACCTGAAATCGCAGGGCACTTGGGGGAAAATACTCAGAGCTGACTGCTGATTTCAGCGCGCTGTGTGACACCCCGGGTCTTTGGGGAAACCAGAGGGCTCTCATCGAGTTTATTTTAAGTTATTCTTCATTCTTTTGAAAATCAGGCCTTAAAGTGATGCATCTGACTGCCTCTGAGGGGAAAAAAAGAATTGACTGGACTGGAAGAAATAAACAGCTCAGCAGCGTTAAAAAAAAATAAATAAAATAATTGGATAGATCGTTTGGTTATTTTGCAGTGAGAAGCCCATTCCCGAGCTGTCCTGGCAGGCTGTAGCAAAGCGTTCCTGGGCTCTCAGTGATTTTGCAGGGGAGAAGAAGAAATTATCCCAGGCGTTTTCAAACCCTGGTAAAGGATAAAAATCTTCTTATCCTTCTAATTAGGGATTTTTTGCAAAAATACTTATTTCAGGCCCAGTTTGGTATTGTTTTTATTGATAATAAATGCCATAATTAAACAGGACATTGAATGCTTTAATTCAAGAAACCTATATGGTATTTCTTTTTTTTTTTTTTTCTGGGCAATAATACCATTTCCTGTGAAAGATGGCCTTCATTTTCCAAGCCACAGAAAAGTGCTGATTTTCTGGGCAAGTCAGGTTTACCTTTTAAAAAAACGCCCTTGCAATTTCTGTGTGCGAACTCTTGTACAACACTTGTTCCAGGTTTTGCCCTGGTTCAAAATTTTGCCTTTTCAGAATGTTATCATTTCCAGTAACGACTCACCTGGGAATGAAGTCAAACTGGCTGATAATTTATTGTCAGAAGTAGAAACATTTGCTGCGGTTGCGAAGGCAGAAAGTGGAAAATCTAGGATGAACCAGCGCTGGGCCTACCAGGAGTCGTTCCTGGTAACAAGAAATTACAGCACTGTGTTCAAGGAAGAGGGTTGAAAGTTCATATTTTTAGAACTTTCTTCTGTCTGGCTCTTTCCCAGGTGATGGTGATACCCAGCATCTCTGGGTTAAGCCTACCAGCACCTTTCTGAGAAAATTTTCTGTAGGATGTTTTTTCATTAGAGTAATAATTCAGAGTTACTGATCACCTACAGAAGGAGCTCTGACAGTTTGAAGTTTCTGAAAATCAAAGTGTATTTGTCATAAAAATAGATATGTTTGTTTATTGTGCTTAACAAATTCCAATTAGTAATTATTTCTCAGGCAAAAAATGCTATTCTTGCTGGAGTTTGACAGGTTCTTATGGCTCTGGCATGGTTGTTTGGGAGCTCTCTGTTCTCAGGCAGAAATCAGGAGCGTTAGGCCTCACCCCAGCCAAGCTTTAGCAGAGGTGTTTTGTGTGGGTGAAGTAACAGGGCAAACGGACTCATTTTTTCCTGGGAGGCAGACAGCGAGGGTTTTCTGGCTGCGAGCAGGCCAGGGAGCGGCCTGATGACTGCTGCCTTTCCCGATGCGGCCGCGACCGACCTCGCGTCCCACATCACCCATTTGGCGTCGCCGGAAGGACCGACGAGATCAGAACGGCCAACGGTACGTGCCGGCAGTGTCAGATATAGCGTCATTTTCTTCCCTGGAATCCCAAACCTGTGGAACTCCTGCCCGAGCGTGGACTTGTCCCCAGGTGCGGTGGCTGCGGTGCAGCACGGGGCTCTGTGGAGGCACGGGCACTTGTGAAACGCTTTTGCGTGGCGGGTTCTCCGTGTTGGGTCTCCGGTACTTGCTTCATGAAACTGGGTGAATTTTGGACATTGGCAGCACACTAAGCTTGCACTGGCAGTCATTTTTACATTTTGCATCTGATATATTTAACTTTTTGATAAGAAGACAAAGGCTAGCTCAAGTAGTTGGGATTTTAGCTTCACTTTTCCCTTCTTTTTAAACATTCTTTGTTTAAAACCACGATACAGAGAGAGTAAATATTTTGCCAAAGTTTTTATTCTTTCATTAGTGGCTCAGAAAACAGTGCATTTGCTAAGAAATCCAAGCCAAAATCTCCGATTTGCTAACGAAATGCAGAAGTTCGACACTGACAATTGCTGTACTTAAAAGCTCCTTGGACCAGGTGTTGTTTTTACCATATGGACATTTTAATTAGTAATAAAAATGTTGATCGGGATTTAGTAGCGGAATCTACAAAGCACAAATATCTGCCTCATTTTGCTTTGTTTTACTGATGTGAATTTAGCTGTATTTCTCCTTCCATCTCCCTTCTCCGCTTCGTTTACGTATCCACACCCTGTGTTGCTGGTAGCCAAGCAGGTAGCCACGTCGCTTAGACTACCGTCAAGCAACGCGTTTATTCCGCGAGCCTGTGCAGCTGCGTTACCAAAAACATCGATTTGAAAGCGTTTATCTTCTGGATGGTGCTCGCCCAGCGGCTCGCCGATGCCAGGAGTGTTTTAAAGAGCCATTATCTATTTGGTATGTGCCCAATTCCGTTCCTGCCTCCGCGCGTGGAGCGGGATTCCTCCCGCGGCAGGGCCGAGGATGCAGATCCTTCTCTGTCATCTCTGACAGTGACCTTAAATTGTAAAAACACATTTTGAAAGACGTGTGACTTTTTAAGAAGTTGATGTCCTTTTAATATGCAGGATCTTTGGGGGGGGGGGGAACGTACCCTTTTTAAAATTAAAGCACGTGCCGCAAAAGCGTGCATTTATAATCATAGGGGTCTTTGTTCTGTACTAAATGCTAAATCAATAATAAATTTAAGATCTGTGTGAAGAAGTGCAGCGCTGGAGTAACGGATCCGACTCTTCTGCAGCGTGGGTTTCATAATGGGCTTTGTTCTGCCGGCGCGCCAGGAGTACTGCCTGCTGTTCACCTTGCCTCTCTGGCCTGAGCTATTGAGTACAAAATAGTCACTTCTTAATTTACGTAAAGATTTCCAAAATTTTTTAAGCTTTTTTTCTTATTTTCTACTTTCATCTTTGTTCACGGTAGCAAAAAAATAAGGGTTTCACAAAAATATAGAAATAACAATATGTTTGAAGTAATCTCAAAACCTTTTCTTACAAGGAATAACAAAATAGAAATAAACTTAGTTTTGAAATATTTCTTTCTTTTTCCTACTTTAAAAGGTCATTAAGGACTGCTTCAATAAAGTGACCTCTATTCCTACTAATGATTATTTTTTAATCCCAATTTCCCAAAATCTTAAAATAGGGATGCATTTAAACTTAAATTTGCATCCCAAAACTCCATCAGCGTTGACCATGGGTTTTCCAAGGGTCTTGCGATACACACCTGTATAAGCAAGGTCCTCCATAAAACCATTCCTGGTGTCCTGGTCATCTGTGGGCTCCGGCCGGTGGGACGGAGGGGCCTGGGAGGGACCCTGGGCACCGGCCTGCATCACGGAATGGTTTGGGGTGGAAGGGACCTTAAAGACCATCCAGTTCCAGCCCCCGTGCCCTGGGTAAGGACACCTTCCACCAGACCAGGTAGAGGTAGAAAGTAAATAATTTGGAAAATTATTTGGTTTAAGCCTTAAAAATGTTGAGAAATATTCATTCTGAATCAGAACACATTTAATGCTGGAAAAAATAATGTTTTATTACAAGCCTAGAGAATAATAGAGCAGTGATGACACGCTATTTTGGGCTTGGAGAGACACGGGTTGGCCACAGGCATGCCGAGTTTGGTGCCCCTTGGTTTCAGTGAAGGCGTTTCCCTGTTCCCGTGCGATCCCTCTGGAAATTTCTAGGAAACGTGGTTTGTTCTGGTGAGTTGTGCATCAGCAGCTTCCACTGCCACCAGTGACACTAGCTTGGATTTCCAGTACTCCTAAATAAGGATGTGGCTTTGCTTTACCTACTTTATTTTTGCATCGTGACCCCAGGGCATTGCCCAAAAATGGTTACGCAGTTATTTCTGCAGATTCTGACAGCAGACCTGCGTGATCTTGGACCGGGATAACGGCAAGTTTCTGGAAGTCCTTCTGTCCTCTCCCACAGAAGAGATTCTCTGCGAGGAGTTCTGGAAATACTAGTTACCGTTTTCTGCACTGTGTTTCCAGATTATTTAGGAACTTCATTACATGCAGCTAATTTGCATGGGTTTTCTTCTAATTGGTCCATTTGTTATTTACGTCAATCAAGATCAATCTCCGCAGGTGCGGCAAAGCCAGTATTCCCGGTTCATGCGGTTTCCCAATTACAATTACAAGGATTCCTTCCTAAGAGCCCAAGAGTTTGGCTCTTCAAAAGAAAGTGATTACGAGTGGCGGGTGCCCTACGGAAAGGGTTAATTTACTGTTCGCATCTTGGTTAATTCAGTAGTATGGTTTGGTAATCGAAACGGAATTAAAAAGGGCCGTGGCAGCTGCGGACTCACACCTGGTAGTTACTCCGACTTGGATCTGGTTGCGTGCGTCGGGAACGTATACGTCACGTTGGATGGTGAGATGGCTCGGGGGATGCGTACGGCTCTGCCGTTTGCACCGTGGGTTGTGAAGTCACGGACGTTGAAGATGGAAAGGTCTTTCGGGCCATCGGTGCCATTACCTGGCCAGTGTTGGAGTTCTCCCGACACGGAGGGGCCAATCTGGTCAAAAACACGGTCGTGGTGGGTTTTGGTAGGACAACTCGTGCTAGCCCTCAGCCTCGGGGCTCCGAGCCCTGCGTTGGGGTGACGTTTCTCCTGAGAACTCATCACCAGGGCGTTGGGGACAGGGATTTTATGCTGTTTCCTTCTTTTTTCTCTATTTTTTCTTTGGTCTTTAACAAACTACTACTAACATTTATGCTAGTTAATAGTAGAAATGCCCTGCTTTTAGCAAATTTTCCAGGTATAAAAATGGTTTGATCGGGAGTACAATTTGAAGTAAGTAAGACCATAGAATGTTGAGAAAATAATTTTGGCAACCCACCTGTTCGTGTAGACCGGGCTTGGTAGATTGGGTAGAGCCTTTGGAAGGGCTGCATGAAAATTGAAAGACGACAGTATCCAAAATTTAATAAAAAATAAAGTAAATCAAAGTAAAGTCTATAGTCAAACTCCTTAATTGTGATGCATTTGCTGAGTTTCCCTCTTCCATCGTCGGCCCTGCTCCGATGCCATATGGTCTACCATGGAACATTTAACTTGTCAGATATAATGGATTGTCCTGGAAGCAGATTTTTGCTTTGAGCGTTCGGCTCCTTTCTTGCATTTCACTCTCGGCTCCAGGCTGCGGGATGAAGGATTGCGGTGGAAATGCAAAGAAGAGACACGCGGTTGATTCCCCTTAAGAGAGTGACCTATATGCCACAAAATTTTCCCCACGTAAAGAGGCATTATCCCTGTCACTGACCCTAGCAGGCTGCGTGTCAGAACCATTTAGATTTGTCTGGACTTAACAGATTGTGCAAACGTTTCCGAATCAAGTGCTTAGGAATAATAAAGGCTTGTCATTGCAACTTAGGCAGCGGCGGCGCGCCTCGCGCCGGCTGAGGGATGAGTATTATTTAGTGCGACCTACATGCAACCTAAGCTGCCCGCCTTGTAGACCTTGGAAATTAAGTTCATCTCCCAAGGCTACCGAAACTTTAAAAAACCAGAGATTCGCTGATAAGGAACCCAAAGAGCCATTACTCTGTGCTGGAAAGCCGAGGGTAAGGTCGGAGCGATCGTTTCCGTGGATGGGCTGGTAGCCGTTAATTACCGTCATCGTTTCGGGGCTGTGAGAGGCGGTGGGGGTTTCTCTCTGCGGACGCGGGGAACCTGCCGCGCTCGGGAGAGCGGGCTTGGGGCGGCGACTGGGAGGAAAGCGGTTTCCCTCAGGACCCTGAAGCGTGAGGAGACACTGGAAAGTTCTGCAACAAACATGAGAAATTCTTCCCTGCATCCAGTTTTGAAGTTTAATCTCATGTGAGTATAATAAAACCCAATCAAATATTGACTAGAAACCCTGGGTTATATTGCCGTCCCGTTCTATGAAGAAATTAAAGAATCTGGGATAAAAAACCGGCCCCGCCAAAGCCGCTCAGTTTTATTTAATATTAGTGGAGCCAATATTTCACCTGTAGAGAACACAATTTTGTAAATCCATCGGAATGTTGCATTCCTTCCAGGTGTGACATTTGTATTGAGGAGCGGTCGTTTTTTTTGCAGTTATTGTCTTTGCACGTGGCAGCAAAAGGAACATTGTCAGCTGGTAGAGGTGGGAAATCCCTCTCACAAGGATTTTGTTTTTTACTTTCAGCGTAGGAATCGGCGTTCCTAGGCGCATTTTCACCAGAGAGCGTTATCGTTGTTGATCAGGCAGCGCTGGAGAGCGCGCGTACTGATGCTATGAGCTTGCCTGGGTTCTCAGCCCAAATTGCGCGTTCCCAAAGCGTTTGGGAGACACCAGCTCTCACGTGTACCGATCACATCGGGGTACGCATGCCCTCTGCTGGATATTGCCGATCGGAGAGGACTGGGTGTTCCGTAACGTCGCTGTACGTTTGCCACACCATTCCTGATGTTTTGCCGTACACCGAGAAGCTTGTAGCTAATCCAAATTATCCCATTGGTTGTTTGCAAAACGTCAATATTATATCAAAAAATAAATGCTAGCTCTTAAATTTTTTTTTTTCTGTGCTGGACAATACTACAAATAAATACCACGCTACCTGCGCGCGGTCACCCGGGGTCCCCAGAGGGCACCTTTGTGTCACTTTGGGACAGGACACAGCCACCCAACGAGGATGGCCTCTGTCGATGGTGCCGAGGCGTAGATTTGATCCGCGACCTGAACAATACGGCTTTTGATCTCTTTATCCTCGCCGGTGCCCAATGCGGTTTGTTTTCGCGGCCTTTTAGTAAACGCTACCAGATAGGCCTGGTTTGCAGAGCAAAGACTTGGAGCCCAGGCTTGGGCTGTTGGAAGGCTGATCCCCCTCTTTCAATTCCGGGTCTTTCCCGGCCTTAGATCCGGATCTAACTGGTGCTAAAGCCATTCTGGTCTCGTGCTTGAGCGAAACCCCAAGGTTCCAGCTAGGCGGTGAGGATCTCGCGAGCTGGTCCCTGGACAAATGAGGAGGGATCACCCTGCCGTCTGTTGCAATTTCAAATAGCCCTGTGAGGCTTCCTGAGGATAAAACAATACCCACGGCTTTACGCTCAGTTTTTACGTATTGCTTTCAGGTCTGGAGCGTTACTGCAACGTGGGTCGTCTCATATCTTTCTGAAAACATTTTATTATTCCAATTCTCTAATATTAGATAATGCTTTTGATTTTTTTTTTATGTTCTCTGATGCCTGTCTTCATCCCCTGCCCATCTTTTTGACTGTTATATGTTCCAAGAACAAGCAGGGTAAAACTCGGTGAATGGGTTTTCTTAGAGTTTTTGTTTCTCTCCAAAATAAATCTGCCTATTTCCAGGGCGATACAGGTGTTCGGGCTTAGAGGAGCGTAATTATTTCCTCTAGACTGAAATTCCGTGCACACATGAAAAGGGAAGGAGACTAAAGATGTTTACGAAGTCAGATGCAGCTTCCCTCTAAATGAAGGATTGTCTCCCATAAACGTTCCTCCCGTCGCGGCTGTTGAGCGTAGGCGCCCGGTTGCTCTGGGCTGACTCAACGTTGGCCGTTCGTGGAGCATCGGGCTCCGCGAGAGAAACGGAGCAGTCTTGAAGGTTTCTTCAACTCATCCGAGTTGGCGTTGAAATCAACAATTGTTTGGTTTAAATACCTAATTTAATGATGAAAGTTTATTATTCTGCTCTCAATTAGCGCATGCACTCGATATTAAGCTCATTAATGTTCCTCGTCCGCAAAACGCGGTATTATTTATTGGTTGCACAACTGCAGCGATGGCTACGCCATGGCGATGCCTGCGTATCCCCTGATGAACCTCGAGGTGCTGAAAACCTGTCGCAGAGGGTGCAAGGAGCTTGTTCTGACTGGATTAGACACGCTCGGTCCTGTCGCGCAGCTGTGTCATCCCGGCAAAGAACCAGCTACGAGCGTCGAGCCCGTCTTCTGTGGGGTAGTGTGATGATCTTGACCATTAATTGATTTTGGTGGGACTACTCAAGGACCAAGGGACCATCGCGTAGAAGTCTGGTGGAGTATGGTCTTTGATATTCTCTCTTCACATTCTTACAGTTTCAAGCGTAGGTTTGCCTCGGCTGGTCTGTTTCAAAAGCACGCAAACAGAGAAATGACGTAATAGATGCTATTAGTTGGTGGATTACAGAAAGAGATTGAGCAATTTGCCTCAGTCTTTTGGTTTGGGTCCAATATTTCATGAACCAAGATCAATGACAAAAAAAAAAAAAAAATCAGTCTGGTGTTTTCATGGAGTCACTGAATACGTATAGACGGGACGGGGGAGCCTGGGGCGCCGGGGTCGGTCCCTTCCCTGCACTTGAAGCCGTCGGCGGGCCCTGGGCTTCCCACCAAGGCGTGGAGGGATGGGTGTATGGACACAGGCGCGTATACGCAGTGTGCGGAAGGACGTCGTTCGGCCTTCGGAGCGTTGGGGAATTGACCTTGCTGAATTGCCTTGCTTTAGGTTGTTCAAGCTCTGTGGCTTTATTTTAGTACGGGGTTTAGGATTTCATTTCCTTTGCATTTTGATGGTACAGTTTAAAAAAAAATCTCCCTTTGTGATGGCGGTCGCTCTGGCATCATAATGTCTCCCGAAGAACCATTACTGTTTACTGCTCATCAGTGGAAGTGCAAAAATCCCTTTTCCTGTCCAAAAGATCTCTTTCCCCCAGTGTCGCACTACATTTTGGGGTGCGACGCCACTCCAATCGTCGGGATGAATACCTTCCCTTAGCTTTGTGTCTGCTTTGTGGACCTGCCCCGGCTCAGATGCCACGTCATCTGTCCCATTTTGTGACCGTCCTTGCACAAACTTTGCCTAAAACCGATCAGATTTCGTCCTTATTGTCTGTACTTCACATACGGCACAAAGCAGAAGTAGCTCATTACCATGATACTTCCATTACCGTGGGATGAGATGCTTTGTGATGTAAAACACGCCGTTCAGAACCGCGCTGAAATCAGTCGGGGATTGTGACCGCGTATCCTGTACGGTGGGCTGGAGCAGGATGTGTGTATAACCCAGGTCAAGCCCCGGTTAGCCACGTAGCCGAGCGAAGCGACTCGCCTTGCTCTTTTAAACCCTTGGAAGAGGAGAAATCGCAGCTCGGCGGGGACGGTGCCCACCCAACCTTTTCATCCCCGCCTGCAGCCCCGTTCCCTGCCGGCTCCCCGCCCGGGCTGGCAGCCGAGGAGCGGCGAGCCGGTAGCGGAGCTAGCTCGCGCACAAAGCGGGACGAGCCTCCGGCCAGCTGTTCGCCCCGCTGCCAGGGACGGCCTTCCCATTTGCATCCTTCAATTAACGGCTGAAAAAAATTCCGTTTAATACTAAAAGCATTTTCCTTTTCTTTTTTTTCCCCCTTTTCTTTTTTTCCTCTTTTTTTTTTTTTCTTTTTTACAGAGCAGAGTATTCAAAGTTCTGAAAAAATAAAGAAGCTGCCTGCTGGCTCCTCGGATGGAAACACAGGCAGGCTGATTTTTCTGTCAAGGGCAAAAGATCACTAGACCTGGGATGCTGTCCATGGAGGGCACGTTGTAGGTA
Source organism: Ardeotis arabs (assembly GCA_011801015.1). Lineage (NCBI taxonomy): Eukaryota > Metazoa > Chordata > Aves > Otidiformes > Otididae > Ardeotis > Ardeotis arabs. Next base: position 45,361 of record JAAGAY010147284.1, on the reverse strand, counting down.
CAGGATATATACAACAGCTCATTTATTTCAGTGAGATTTCAAGTTTTCAAATCTCTGAGGCAAAAAAAAAAAAAAAATAAATAGCCCTGTCGCTGTCAGGAGCTCCCGCGCAGAGCTGGTCCTCGTGCCGGGCGGGTCGGGCACTCGCAGCCCTTCGCTCACGCTAGCGAGCGCCGAGGTGAGCGCGGCACTGGCTCCCCGGAGCGCCCGAATCCTCCCTTGCCCCCGCAGCCCAGCTTCGACACGCGTGAGAAAATTTTGAACGCGCAAACTCTGGGTGAAGGCAGAAGTTGGGGTGATTCGTGATCCTCGTGGTGATGCAGATAAACCCTGTGCGCTCATTGCACGCAGAGAAATGCGGAACCGTAAAAGTTCAGCCCCTTCTTCGGTTGCTCAGAACTTTTTCCCAAATATTCTCCATTCCGCGCTCCTCGTGCCTCCAGTGTCGTGGCTTTGACACTGAGCTCTCCTTTAATTTGTCATTCTCTGGAGGAGAATGGACCGGGCTCCCTTTGGGATGCATTCGAGACACCGGACATCAGAGGGAGCAGTCATTAATTTTCAAACCCGCTAGAAACGCAATAAGAACAGAAGAAGTAGGTTATAAGCAAAATTGCAGACCTGAACAGAGCCAAATTTGCAACCGTTCCAATTCCAGTCCGTAAGATGATTACTTATTTCTTTTTCCCGGGCCGGTTTCCCTTCTTCATCTAGCCAAGAACTGAATCTCAAATGTAGGGCAGCGGAAACCTGAACTAGAACATTCTGGTTGAACTCACCTCTCAAAAAAAGAGATGTCCAACCCGAAATCAGTGTAAACACTACACAGAAGTCATTTCTAGAAATAGCTTTGCTTCCTTTGCTCTGCAGATGGAAAGAGTTGCCTCATGCCTCTCGCTCTGCCGACCGGGAAGCAGCCAAGGTGCCCCGTCTCCCAGGGCAGGGAAGGAGTTGGGGAACCGGATGACTTGTGTTTGGGCTTTGGAAGTGGCTTCAATTTTCTACTTAATTTGATTAATTTTTCAAAGTACACCATGGAAAGGCAAGTGGCTTCTTTAGCGGTGGATTGGCAATCCTACGCTGCTTTTAAACAGAAATGCACACACAATCTTTATTTATTTATCTGTTTCATTTGGTGAGGAGAAGCAGTATTTTTATTTTTTCTAGAGGTGTTTAGAGAGCAGAGAGTTGAGATGCAGTGTTTGTCAGAAAACAGGAGCTGCCCATCGTTTGTTCTTTGTCTCTCCCTTGATTGGCACGCGTTGTGGCAATTAATTGAAAATATAGATATATATTTACACCCAGGCTAAGTTCCTGCCTCAGACAATGCCGGAGATGCCTTTTTGTGCCTCACCTAAAGAACAAGTGCGTACTTGAAAGTTATTCCCCAGCCTTTGTAGGTCAACGTCTTCCACGGCGCTTTGTGTCGGTTGGCGGATCAGAAAGCCACGGAAGGGTAGAGGTCGTGTCGCGCCTTCGCGGCGCCACGAACAAATGGCACGTTTTCGCGTTTGGTCCTCTAGGTAGAAAAAAATTAATCCCATGTCTGACAAGATTTGCTATTCGTCTCTATTTCAGGCTCGCTTTTTTTTTTTTTTTCCTCTTATTTTTTTTTTTTTCCCTCCCTGGCTTACAACAAATATTACTAACGGGTACTTTTCGGTTTTAAAATATGGACGGCGGTACTCCACGCAGTAAAAGACTCGAGCGATTAATGCTACCCTTATGCCTCTTTTGAGTAGTTTTAGCCATGGGGCTTGGCACTGCCACCGTTGTCTTTGTGCCAAAAAATATCCGCAGCGGCTGCCGCATTCTAGTACTAGAGGGTTGTCTCGAAAATTCCGCAGTGAATGCGTCGGGTGTCTACATCGCCGGAGACGCTCTCTCTTTTCTAAAAAATTTTCCAAAAAAAAAAAAAAAAAAAAGGCAAAAGGCAGAGAGAATCTCTCAACCTCAGAAAAGGCACGGTGCAGGCTGGGGTGTGCGAGCGACGGAAAATGATGCATAATGTACAGTAAACGGGGAAATTCAGGGGAAGCTTTTGTATTTGTGAGCACAAATAGTTGCTTAAAGAGCCTCCTCTTGCATATTATCAGCGCTCTCGCAAATTTTATTATCTGAAACAAATGTGCCAGTGAATTTTAAGCAGAAAATCAACATCAAGAGTGTAGCTAATTTGAAACGGACAGTTTATACAAAAGATATTCCCCCCCCCAAAAAAAATGAAGCGTCGTTACAAAAAGTATGATAATTTCATAATTACCGCCGATAGCGAAACTCTACGTATGTGTGGCGTTTTAACAGTTTCTTGACTTTGTCCTAAATTTGGGTTATTTGTTCTTCGCCGAGGAGGCAGATTTCTAGCTCTGTGTGGGAACAACAACCACAAACGTAATCAAGTTAAAGGCTCCCACCATCAGCACGAAACGCGTTCGCTCCTGCTCTCCAGAGCTATCTGCGCGGCGGGAAGAGCGGAGGATAGCGATGAAATCTTTACAAGGAGCATAATCCTAAAAAAAAAATTAAAATAAAAAATTTAAACAACAACAAAAAAAAAAAAAGTCAATCTCCTGCTGGCTGCTGTGCCGCTTTGGTACCTCGCAGACTTCGACAGAGTCCTGGACGAGTGCCCATTGATGTCATGGAAACACTCAAATTACTGAGAATGATTCATGTCGATGCTGTTCTCTTATCCTCCCCCACACAAATAGAAGTCGATTTTAACCCTGACAACTTGTAATTTGCGGTGGGTTTATTTTTGTATCTGGATAAATATTTTTTAACAACTGAAATTAAGACGAGGCTGCCTGTGTCTGATCCGATAGAAAAGCAGATTGCCGATACCCCGGCAGCGGCGAGACGCGCCTTCCAAGTACCTTGTGTCGCCGCTTCCACTTGCTTCCCCTCCACCCTCTTTTTCTGTTTGGGATTTTTTATTTATTTTTTTTTTTCCCCCCATCCTCATCGCTTATTTGCATCGACTTCCCGGCCCTCTTGGGGCGGTGGGAAGTAGCGCACGGAACTCCAGGCACGCCAGCGAGAGGGTTTGTTTTCGGATCTCGGTGCTGGACTCTGAGATTCGTAATTAAAATTGCCTTTCTCGTTTCAATTATTTCTGCAAAGGCTTCCGGTTCTCCCAGCCTGAGGGGGCCTGTGAAGCGGGCGAGCCGTCTTTTTTTGGATAACCAGATAGGAGTGCTTTCAAAAGTTAGGACATCTGCAAACGGCCTATAAATTGCAAATAAATTTGGGAGGTTCTTGTGTAGAAGTAACTATTTTATATGGAAAACACCAAAACCAGTCAAGGAGCAAAAGCGAGCTCTAGAGTCTTGAATTCTTACGGGGAGAAATGGGATTTTTTTTATTCCAGACCACTCAGAATAGTCCAAGTTTGGCAATAACACCTCTCAACGGTGATCAAACCGAGTAGTTGTATGTTAAAGGAAAGGCTCGTGGAGTCGGAACGCGGCCGCACCATTTTGGGTCTGATGAAAATGAGCTCCGTCGTCCTTTGTCTAACGATCCGCCTCGCCGTGGCTCCTTGACGAAATCCAGATCGCGCGGGGAAGCGCCGGGGGCCGTGCCAGCTAGGGACCCCCGCCGCCGCCTGCCCCGCTTGCGCCCCTGAGGTTTGCGACTCGGCGGGGTGGCTGTTACCGCAGTCTGATCTTTCCAAAGGCAGCCGGAGGACGTTGTTTCACGGCTTCGGAGGGCGCAGTGGCTTTATCTCGGTGGCGCGGGGTTTGGGGCGGGGCTGTCGCCGCATCTTTCGCGCGCCGGCCTACGCGGCCGCGCCGACCTGCCGTCTCGGCGCGGAGGTGGCCCCGGCGTTGCCGGGAGTCGCGCGCGGAGATAAAGCCAGCAGCTGGTCCCTGGGAACCCGTACCGCGTGCGGTGGGGTTTATGTCTCAGCCTATAATAAAAACTTTAATGTTATGAGTGATTTTTACTGCGCTCCTGGATGTTTTGTTGGATAACGCCTCCCCCCTCCCGTGATTATCCTCGCCATAAGGGTGGGCTTTTAGTGTCAATATGTTTTGTATCAGCCCTCTCGACTGCTCTTTGTCTCCGGAGCACGTGGCGCGGCGCTGCTCAGCCATGACTTAATGCTCTGCAGAAACCAGCTCTTCCCTTCTTGGTTTCGCTCGGGTCCCTTCAAACCCGAGAGAGCCTTGCTTTTCCTGGGTAAATACAACATCACCGGTGCCGCGGGTCAGGCTGCTGGCTCCAAGTGGTAAAGGCTGCCTGGGGAAAAAAAAAAGGAAAAAAAAAAAATAAGGACACTTAAGGCTGGCAGGGAGTCTTGGCAGTCACTGGGCCCCCGTTCAAATCCCAGTGCCGCTGGGGCAGCCGCGACGTTGGGAGCCAACGGCGAATTCCCAATCAGCGTCTCCTTCCCAGCTTGTAAACTCCATCATCGCCACCGTCCCGGGGGGAGTTTACTCCCAGGAAAGAACTGTGCTGGGAATTCGCTCCCTGGCCTCTCCTGGGCGAAGCTGGCCGTCCGTAGAGCCAGGCGGGATGCGCTGGAGGAGGTCTCCTTGCTCCTTCAGCCGGCTGGCGGCTGCCCGTTAAATCCCGGTTGCGGGAAACGCGTGGAGCGGTGATGAGGAAGTTGATTTCCCATCATCATCCTCATCATGAAAAAGTGCTAATCCCTTCTTTTTGCCTACGCAGCACGCTGTCAGCAGTGCCTGCGTGTAAACAGGGCTGGGAAAAGGTGGGGAACGCCGTGGGAAGTGCTCGGAGAAGCTGTGCGTGCCTGTTTATGCCCGTTACACACCTGGTTTTTTTGTCTGTTTTGTTAACAGGTAAAACAGAAAGGGGTTCCTACTCGTCCTATGGAAGAGATTCCAATTTACAGGGTTGCCACCAGGTAAGCGAGCGCCTGCTCGGCGGAGGGTTTGCGATAAATACTCTGGGAAAGGAGGGCTTTGCCGGCCGGGACTCCGGCTCCTGGAGACTCCGAGTGCTTGGGGTGCCCTAACGCTGCCCTAGCCGGAGCTGCTGGGAGCTATGGATTATTGTCCCTCGCAACAATGCCGCGCTGTTCGGCGCGGCCGCTCCTGCCCGACAGCGCAACTTCAGGAATGGCGGGAGCGGAGCTCGCGGCAGCCCTCGGCTTTGGATGGCTACCGCAATAAATTAGAGTTTTCAGAGAATCTGTATGATGTTGTGTGAAAACAAGGTTGTATTGAGGGATAAAAATGTCTGTGAAAATATGATTTGTTGTCCCTTTTTGTTTGGGAATTGTTTTTGGCTGGAAGTCAAGGCCAGCAGGCTAACAGCAAAGCCGTCTCAAGGGAAGCGCGCGTGAGCTAGAAAAAGAAGAGTAGTTTAATTAAATAATAAAATGCCAATGTAATACAAAGGTATAGCGTGCGCGCCTGTGCCTCTCTGCACTTTGCATTTGCATACTTTTAAGTCTCCAGAGAAAAGTCGGAGTCTAAAAATCCTATCAATAGCCAAAAGTCTGTGCTTTGTTTCGAGACAATTGATTTTTTTTAAAAAGACACTCTCTTTTTAATTTCAGTTGCAATATTAATCGGTCTGGTTTAAATGTGTTTTGTTCTTGAAGAGTGCTGGGCTTCTTTTCCTTTTTCTAAGAGCAGTAGCTTCACACTTTGGAAAACTATTGAAGGAATTTAATAGCCTTCTTAATATTCAAAGCTTTTTACTGTTCAAATCTGCCAGGAAGGAAAAAAAAAAACACAAAAACTAGCCAAAATGCATATTATTTCCCTATAGGAAAGGGAAATAGTCGATCCCTTCGTTCGTTTTGTGTGTCCGTGTTCTTTAATAACGCGGGGAAACAGTCTGTTCTTACATTGTTTGGGTTTGAAAAAGCATTTAGCGTAGAAAAACGAACCCACTGGAGCAATTAAACAGAAATCTCTTGGCAGTGCGCACGTGTACGCGGGCGGTGGTGTCTGGAGGCCGGGGCTGCGCCCTCGGACAGCTGCTGTCGCGGCGTGCCCCTTCCCTCCGCAGCCCTCGGGTGGGCTTCCGTGGATGGATGGGCTTTCCTGCGCAAAATTCCGCGTGCTGAGCTTGGGCTGGGAGAGGCGAGAAGGGAAGGCTGCTTTGCCTTGCTTGGAGCGCAGTCACACGTGTGGAACAAACTGGAAGGGTACAGAGGTGCTCGCTGGTGAAGGTTTACGGGCCAAGCCTTGAAAGCAAACTTAATGGTCATAGAATCACAGAATCTTAAGGTTGGAAGAGACCTCCAAGATCATCAAGTCCAACCATCAACCCAACACCACCACGCCCACTAAACCACATCCTGCAGTGCCACGTCTGCACGTTCTTTGGACACCCCCAGGGATGATGCGCTGAACCTGCACACGCATCACTCTTTAGCGAGTCGGTAAGTGACTGACTGGTTTTACTTGCCTTACCAGCACAGATGAGTGAAGATCACCTGTACAACATGACTGTCGCCTGGTCCAAAACAGTAGCTGTAGCTCTTAATTAATTTTAGGAGCCATTTTTAGATCCTCTTGGCTTTAAAACCTTTGTGTGCTTTTGCTTTCTGTTGTTCGGAGGGAGCAGGACGTGTTCCCGTCCCCGGTGCTTGCACAGCGTTGAGGACAGCGTCCATCCAAGGGTGAGACCTGTCTCCTCCGCAGCTGCAGCCTCCTGGAGATCCCACTCTGGTGCTCTCTTGGACCTGCTCTGGTTCCTTCCCGGGATCTGCCGGGTAGTTGCCTTAATGAGGACGGTTGCCCGCAGAAAATGGCAGCGCAGTTTCCGCTTCGTCTTTTCCTGCAGCACCAACTGCCTGCAGTAGAAGTCCACGCGCCATTCCTGCTCGCCAGACTTCTCTTCTGGTCCAGAACGCAGCAGAGGACAAACCTGGAAGCGCCATCGAGCTCCAGCCTTTCGGCAAGCTCCTTCAGATTGCCTGAACAAGAGGATAAGCCCCGACGTTTATTCCAGTAAACAAGCCGGTGGCTGTGGTTGTCGTATGAGAGCGAACGCGTTGTTTTCCCCTGAATGGTAGCATGGAATAATCAGTTTTTACACTTCGGTAGATCAGTTCTGGAGTTCCCTCAGAATTCAGTTGGTCAGCTCTCTGGAGGGACCTTTGATTGTGGCCGTGTGGTGGTGCCCTCTTGGTTGTGTAGGCTCAAAGAAGAGCTGATGGAGAAAACCTTACCTACCCACTCTCCTATGTGGTTTCATTCATGAAAACCTGAGGAATCTTAGGAAAATACCACAAAAAAAGTACAAATTATAAAAATTTTCAATCCATGAAATAAAGTCTGTCTTTCTACCGCATCCATCCACTTTCTTGACATGTAATGGAAGAGTGAATGAAAGCGGATGACCAGTGCCCGGACAGGAAGGAGAAAAAACACTTCTAAAATAAGAATCTCTCGAATTCCTGAAAGGTACAGAAGGAATAACGCTCAATGCCGAGGCTAGACCATGTGGTGTCTGTTCTCCAGGCTGCGGAACTATCAGGATCCACCAAATTATTAACGAGTACGAACCTTCAGGTTTAAAAGAAAATTAAAAGGCTGTGCTTTCAGACGTATTGAGAAAGATTCGCTTATCCGGACAGAAGGTAGTGAAGAAAACACGGTGAGTTCCAAAGGAAATTCTGGTGGTGACACTGCGGATCGTTGAGAATCTCCTGAAGCCTTGGGTTTTCCGAGGGACTGGCGCAGCGGCGGTAGCTGCACGAGCTCCTTTTTCCTAAACCCAGGAGGAGCGTGCAGATTTTGTTGATTTCGGAAAGGTAAATTGCTACCTCCAGATGTGACGCATTGCTCTCTGTAGATGAGTTCCTGGAACAATTAAGGAAAACTAAATACCTAACGATATTGAACTTGCTACCTATTAATCTTCTGGTAGGAAAAAAAACCTAACCACCTCTCTTCACACAAAGAGCAGCAATGATGGGAGGTTGCATCCCCCCGCCGCGTTCACACCAATGAGAGAAGAGGTCAGACGCGCAGCAACCCATTTACTTCCAGATGATTTTTGTTTCCGAGCCTGGGGCCCAATTGGGCTCCGGCTGAAAACCACGGCAAATACAACACTGATTGCAGCGGGAATGGAAGAAAGCTCGTCCTGGGAACGATTTAATTCCATTAGAGAGAAATCATCTACGGAACACGTACCGAAGTTGGTGTCGAGACGCTTTGGAAACCCTGGCTTCGTTGGTGTTAATGACAGAAACCTCATTTTGTTCAGCAAAGTCAGGATTTTGCATGTTGTCTTAATTCTGTGCTGCTTGCTGCTTCCCCAAAGATCAATATTTGTTTGTATTGTGCTGGTTTGGGGTGGATTGGCAAGGCAGTAGTAGTAAAGAAAAGCGTACCTACTTGATTTCTCTAACTTTACTCTTGTATTAGGCTGTACTCTTGGTTGGGTACTCGTTGTAAGTAGGGGACTGCACGTGGCGGTGAAGAGCAAAGCATCTGCGTCTTCATCCGAAGAGCTTCACGTAAATCAGCGCTTTAAGGAGGTAAAGGCAGGAAGAGCTGGAAGAAAGGATTTGGTGGGTGCAACGGACCATCAGCCGCTCATCGGCTGCGTGGCAGGGTGAGCGTCGGGATGGGAGCCGGGAAACGCTCCGGAGGAGACGCGAGCTGGAGGCTTGGCTTGTGTAAATCCCCAGCGACGGCGAAAGCCGAGGTGCTCGCTCAAACACTGATACTCCTTAGCGCAAGAGGATCTGGCCACACAAAATATAACGGTGACGCGCGCTGCTTACGGTAGCGTGGCTCCGCTCATCCGTTACCAGTCCATGAGCCCGACTTTGAGTAATCCGGAGCGATTGCGCTGCTCTGAGCACCGGGTAATTCCAATCAGCGGTGAATAAGAGAGCTGTAAAACGAGCTTGATGGCCAGAAAACGTACGGCGTAGAGTTCCCGGGCAACGCGCGAGATCGTATGTGGGAATAAATTAGAGAGTCCTTTGAAAATGTGCATTATGCCTTTTTGGCCAGTGCCTACCAACAGATACTTAGTGTTTAAGGTGTTTTAACTTAAAGCAAAATCCCTAAATCCTAAGACAACTCGTTTTTACTACTTAGTCTTTCAGAAAGTGAGTCTAAATGTTGGTTTTGGATGTACTGGTTTGCTTGATGTTCAAGAAATCCTCTCGGAGGCCAGTTGGAACCATCCCACTGGTAAAAGCCGGCTCTGGAATGAAGTGTGAAGGTAAAAGCTAGTGGAGTTGTACAAGCTCAGCCAGCTTTTTTTTTTTTTTTTTAATAAAACACAACTGCTACCAAAATATAATAAACTTTCTCCAGATTGGGATCATATAGCTGCAACAAAATGGCTCCTTCGTGCGTTTCCAACGCTGTAGGCATCCCAGGGCAGCCCGCCCAAACCCGCAGCAGCTCTGTGGCTCTCCGGGATTTCCCGAGGGGACCGTATCGGTAGCAATTTCTTCGAGGGATGCAGTGGTGCAGGTTTCCGAGAGGCTTACGATGGCGGGCGCAGCAGGCTGCCGGGTCAAGTCAACGTGCCAGTTCTGAGGTTTCTGGCAAGTCATTGAAAATTTCGTGCAGAGCCAACCGGAGTTCAACCTTCCTGGAGCTGCTAAGTTCTCCCGTCTCCTCTCCCGTCGGATCCAGCTCCAAATATTTGTTGGGCCATTGCGGTCTCTTTATAGACACCCTTTTTGGACATCCCTCCTCCTGCGTGGTCATGGATCCTCTCTCCTTTACATCTTGTCTTTTCCTACTGCCCTGTCCCTCTGGGATGGGTGAGAGCAGTCCTTGGGACGCGACGGGGCTGTGCTCCCCTCTCCGTTCTGCCGACAGGCAAGGAAAGCCCTGGGTTTTAATTTTTGAACGTTTGGGGCTCTGTGAGTGTAGTGGAGGGAGGACGTGGCGTACCTTTGACTTGGTATTTTGTGTAGAAGTCACACATCTTGCTGGAAAACTTTCAAATGAGCGCAGTGGAAATGAGAGGAAAGACATGGACGGCTTCGGCAGCGAGTGCGTACGGATTAACTCCGCCCGGCTGCCAGAGCCCCCATGTCCGTGCGTCCAGTAAGGCCGTGAATCCTTGCGTCACGCTGTTCTCCTCGTGCTGGGAAGCGGTGCTCACATCTCAGAGACCTCACCGATGAACGCGCCCATGCTGCCCCGTGCATTTAAACGCTCTCAGTTTTCGTGCGTTTGATCAGCCGCACGTTCTTCAATATCTTGCAGGGCGCTTGGAGGGTTGGGTTTCTTTTTCCCTTTTTTACGGCCTGCCCACCTTTTCCTCGTAAACCATAAAAAATGGTGCCTGCAGACAGGGGAGGTGTGACCAGGGGCGGGCCGCGTGTCTGCGCACGGAGCCGCTGCGCTCTGAACCGCTTCTCATTTGTACTTCGCTCATGAACATCGGGGCGAAGAACCTCCGTTTTATTGGCATTGTATACAATAAGTTATTAAATTTCATCTCTGTAATACACCTGCAGTAAAATAACAAAACATTACTGCGCTTAAGGAACATGTGTGTATGTCGCAACGTTCCGCCCCTCCCTTCCCAACAGCTGCTTACGCCTTCCGAGATCCGTCGCGTGTATTCCCCAGAGCCCACCTCTAATAATCAAGACACATCTGCCATCGCGGTGTTCTAGGCAGATGTAGTTTTATTGAAAACCCTACCTGTGTAGAAAAAAAAATTAAATAACTCCCGCCTCAATTAAATTGGCGAGCTACCTTTTCTGAAGATCATATTGCAGACCTCTGGAGACACGGCGAGTTCGTTTTCTTCTTCTGTTACAAATCACTCAGGTTTTTTTTGCTTAGTCAAATAACTAGATTTCCTCACATTCGGGTGGCAAGAGCCCATCACCTGTAATAATTTCTCCTTCGTTTATAAAACAACCCACAAAAGCTGTACTAAGGTGATAAAAGATACCTAACCTACCAAGGAATTTCGGAAAGAAAAGAGCTCCTTGCCCCTTGAGTCCAAAATTCCTCCTGGATGGTTACAGCCGTACTTCTTCTGTAGGTACAACCTTGCTTTTGGGTTGAGGAGATGGAGTGGGTCAACTCTGAATCTGCTTTTCCATGATGTTCCTGCCCCAAGGACAAACACTCGGTGCAAATGGATGAAATTCTGGCTACCGCGAGGTTGGTGGCCAAAGCCCCGTTGAGTTCAGCAGGGCTGGGAAGCGGAATTTCGCCTGGTAACTTCTGCGGGAATTTATAGCTGGAGAAGGTTCACCTCTGTCATCGTTTCCACTCGAGCATCTCGCTTTGGGAGGTGGAATCGTTGCTCCTGCTCCAGAAATTAGCTCTAGCGCCCATAAAGTATCCTCCTGTGAGCGTGGGCACGTTGTGGACTAATGTTTTTGATGTTACAGCACTAAAATAATGACATAAGAGATAAAATTTCCGTGTTAATCAAACGTATTAGAGGAACAGACTTAAGTTCAGATGTCTGAATGGCTCATTTAGCAGAACTCCTCATGCATCCAGAAAGACATGGTTTCATTGTCCATGTCGTAATTGAAGAAATGCTAAAACCCAGCACTGCAATTTAGTGGTAAGAGGAGCGCTTTTCTCTTCGCCCTCCGGATCAAATGTTAAGCTGAGGGCTATTTTGTCGGCAGCGAGCATTCCAAGGGCACCTTTCTGGAGCTTATAACCTGGCAACAGAATAACGCCGCGACTTGTAATGTGCAATAATAGGTTTGTGTTGTGGTGGAGCGCTAATAGGAGCTGGGTTTGCCTTCGCGGTCGCTGCGCTCCGACTTTCCGTGCTCTCCTGAACGCGATAAAAAGGGGAATGCCGCTCGCCTGTGGTTGTATGGTGGCACGTCGTGGGCTCGCCGTGCTGGATGTTACTGGTTCGGGTCTGGTCAAGGTTTGATGGAAGACCTCCAGCAAAAGGCAGGCTGTGCTTTGACTAAATCTGGCGATTTTCAGGACTCAGAATTGACCGTCGAGTGCCTCAGCTGAGCTGCAAGGTAGTGATAGTTCAACCAAGGTCCGAAGAAAAACATCCCTTGCTAGACTACCAGAAGTTCTTCCCAGGGCAGTGACTGCGAGGACAAGGACATCCTCTCACAAAAGACGCTCTGGCTGTAGAGCTTTGCTCCCAGAGCCGTTGAGGTTGGCAGCTCCGCTCAAGCAGGGGCAGGACCGCGTCCAGACAGGTTTTGAGTATCTCCAAGGATGGAGACTCCGCAACCTCTCTGGGGAACCTCTTCCAGTGTTTGGCCACCGACACAGTAAAAAAGTGGTTTCTTGTGTTTAAGTGGAATTTCTGTATTCTGTTGTCTCAGTTATCAGGTGGTTTGTGTCACTGGCTTCCAGAGGGTTCAGGAAATCTCCTCACCTAATTTCTGACACCTCTCAACTCTCCCACAGCTGCCACAAACGCAGATGGCCGCTGTAGGCCGGCGCATCGCTCGTTTCCACCGGGCCATTGCCAATGGCCTTTTTACTGCCCAGAGGTGACCGGGTTCTCCCGCCACCCTCTCCTGACATGTGCTTACCTGCCGCTTTGCGGGGCAACGAACAGCATCTTTAATCACGCTTAATTACCGTGCGACCGCAGGTAGGAGCTTCACACACAGAACAGCGCGGGGTGGAGGAACGAGATCTTTCGCAAGCCCAGATAGCTACAGAATGCTAATTATTAAAATAATCCCGATTTTCAAGATGTACACTACTCAAAATTTAGTCAGGATCCACATTTACAACAAATCCTAAAATTTCTCTCTTTTTGCAAACTTTTTTGCAGTATTTCTAGTTGCAGTTTAAGCAATCTGTAAGCTGTCCACCTCTCTGAGTTTCAAAATCTAGTGCGTCTCTTTTTTGCTTGGCTTAATAATAATATTTTAAGTCATTCAAAGACAGGAGGAAATAGTTCAGTACGTGGATGTGGTCAGAAATCAGGGTTTTAACGCTTCCATCCTTGTGTGATTTATTCTTTTGCTCCTTGGCTGAAAAAGGGAGCAGTTACTTTGGACAAGTGGAGATTTTGGGGATTGTATGAGGATATGAATCCCACCAGCTATTTAGGTCTGGAATAATTAAAAACAATGACTAAGTTCTGCTGTCAGGCTGCCTAAAAAAAGCAAACCCTCTGATACCTCAAACACACCCAACATCAAATCATAAAATCACGGAATGGTTTGGGTGGGAAGGGACCTTCAAAGCCCACCCAGTCCAACCCCCTGCAAGGAGCAGGGACATCTCCAACCACATCAGGTTGCACAGAGCCTCATCCAACCTGGCCTGGAATGTTTCCAGGGATGGGGCATCCACCACCTCTCTGGGCAACCTGGGACAGTGCTCCACCACCCTCAGTGTAAAAAATTTCCTCCTTATGTCCAGTCTGAATCTCTCCTCCTTTAGTTTAAAACCATCACCCCTCATCCCCGGGGTGGAGGTGGCTGGCGGTGCCCCGTGGCTCTGGCCGGGGGTGGCACGGACACGCACCGCTCCTCTTGTGCAGCGAGCGGCTCCCGGAGCTGGCTTAGCTGCATCGTCCCCCCTCGGGAGCAGAAACCCACATTTTCGGTGCGGTGGTGCCCAAGTTAGGACCCCACATCTGTAGCCTGGGGGCCACCCGCCAACGACTTTGCCGAGCCTTGTGGTGTGTCTTTCTCGCTTCCCCTTTCCTGTTTTGCTTGATTCTCACTGTTCCCCTTTCATGGCTTTTTTTCCCCCCTATAACTGACTGGTGTTTTGCTGCAGTCTGCGGCGGGCGCCGCGATCGCTCCGCTCAGAGGACGAGCGCTGAGGGGTCAGACGTGTCCCTCGCAGGTGGAGGAACTGCGCTCCGGCCCTTCCGTGCCCGTAAAACATCTACGGCGTTCGGCGGCAGCCCGTAGTTCCCCCGTGCAGCCATCCTGGTCCCAGCCTGGTTCAGCTTGGGAGCAGCATTTTTAAACCTTTCCCCCCGCCGACTCCGGCTTTGAGAAGTGCCGAACGCGTCGCCGGCGCTTAACGAGTAATAAATATTAACAACCCAGGAGCCAGGCATTTCTTGCTGCAGATGAGGTGCGTGTCTGCCAGGCGTTCAAGTCTCGCTGCGGCGTGTTTAGCAACGCCGAAGTTAATATTTTTATTTTGATTTGGAGTTAATGACAGAATATAGCCATCTGTCTGCATGTTTATAGGCCTGTCCTTTTTTTTTAAAAAAAAAAAAAAAAATATTTTCTTTCTTTGAAAATGGATCCTGATTGACTGTCAGGAGAAAATTTTTTTTAAATAGCTAAGATAGACTATACTGCAGGTGGAATGATGGATATTTCCCACATCCTTGTTTTTCAAAAGTATCAGGGGAAAAATGCATATAAAGCCTAATAAAAACCGACGGTATCACTGAAATAGAGCTCGCTTGGGTCTTGGTGTCTCGTTTTTACATACGCTGTAATATCCCGTGTTACCTCTGCACGGGATAACAAGGTGCTGTGACAAATCCAATTTTTGGAGAGAGTTGTACTTTTATTATTTCATATAGTGCAAAAAATGGCAATTAACTGCCCAGCGCGTTACAGCTACCGACAGAGAAAATGAGCGAGAAGCTGCCCATTCCTTTATGGCACCTTCCTGACACGGCTTGCCCATGCCGTGGGAGGAGCGATGGGCTACTGCGGCTTACCAATGTGGTCTTGAACTCATCTGTTGTGAACAAGAAGACACAAAATAGGTCATTTCCATAGCTGGAAAATCCTCCTTGCCTTCTTGGTCCCAGGCAGTAAAAATTTAAGAACCCCAGACAAAGGTTTTGTGAGGCCATCTTGCATCATCAGGAAGAGTTGCCCATCTGGTTGGAGATGTCCTTGCTCCTTGCAGGGGAGTTGGACTGGGTGGCCCTCAAAGGTCCCTTCCAACCCAAACCATTCCGTGATTCTGTGATTCTGTGTCTTGCCCTCTGCCTACGTCTTTTTGGGAACAGAGCTCCTCTGCCTTTTTCTGCTGCCCTCCCAGTGACTCTTGTCCAAAACAGTGCTCAGTAGTTGCATCCTGGTTGCTGCTCCCCTTCCCTTACTCAGAAGAGTGCTAATTTTCCACGAATCCATCCTATTTTCTTTTGAATATGTCTTTCCAGTTTAAATCCATCATGTCTAGAAGGTTTATTCCATGATGGCCAGTCTTGGACAGGCATGATTGGTTTCCCAGCCCGGCTTTAGAAGACTTGCGAGGAACGACGTTTGCAGTTCGTGCGAGGCACCGCTCTGCTCCTCGGGCGGCGTCAGCAGAGTCCTGGAGCGGCTCTGTCCTCCTTCCTCCCCGGGTGCGAGGTGCTGGAGTCACACGAGGGGAAATTTCTACTGCTTGTCCTATTTTATGGGCACGTGGAGCTGTGCTCCACATCGCCTCTCTCCTGCGTCTTTTGGCTACGGAAGCGTTGGTAGACCTTGCGTTAGTGCCGTGAGCGCGAGCTGGAGTAAAGGATTGTGACAAGGACACGTAAGAGAAGAGCCGGAGGGAGACACGTCCCCGTGCGGTCCCACACTGGCTTACTGAAACCAGCACCGACCCGCACGGGCACTTGCTTTGACTGGTTTCCCTGAAACCACGCACCTGCTTTTATTGGTATAACTGGTGAAGACTGGGCCACGAGGGCCAAGCGTTACTGGTTTTGTGCTTCGCCTTCTCATGGAAGACACGCAGTCTTTGTCTTTGCTTAGAAGCATTAGTGCTGACCTAACTGGGAGGCAGTTTCCAGCACTGGGGTGGCACGCTGCGCTCCGGCTGACTGAAACACCAGCTTGTTATATTTTCACCCATGTCAGCACAAAAAGGTGCTTTTTTGTTGTTTCCCCTTCCAATTTCTCATAGCAGCTGAATTTGCCGATTTTGTCGTCGTCGTAGGGTGAGTCTAATTTTTTGTCCTGTCTTAAGCACAAGGTGACCTAAACCCTGCAGACTTCACGTAAAATGAATGTGCCTTTGCACTTTGCTCAGCCTCAGCGATTCGCCGTGTTAGAATTGATCGGTTTCCGTCGAAGAGCGTGTGCTTGAGCTGCGTGGAAAAAGATGGTGAGCAGTGGAGAGAAATTTAAAACAGGGGGAAAAAGAAAGTTTCTGTTTGAAACACCACGAGTGTCATGAGTTGGGCTTAGGTGTGTTTGCGTGACGTGGCTCCGTAACAAAGAAATGCGACTTTATGGCACTGCAAACATGAAACACAATTTTGATACTCAAACTGCTCAAGTTTAAATATTTAATAGTCGTTTCCCTAAAAAAGAAGGCCACGTACACCAGTGTCGTGTCTCTGCATCGCTCCTAGCTGCTCATTTATTTGAGTCCCAGGAAGGTCACTCCCGCCTTCCGGAAAGAACCTGGCTTTTTAAGTTGCTGTCTCATTCCACTGGGAACACGTCTGTCCTTTCTCCAGCTTTTCCATTCCTCTGAGGAGAGCTTTTCCCTGTCTCGGGCTGCGGAAGGTGGGTCGGAGGGAGCTCCCGCTCCGCTGGGCGCCCACCTCGGCCTTGCCAGGCCACCATGTGCCACGGCCTCGGGCGCCTCACGGTGATTTCTTTCCGGTTCTCGCCTGCCGTTAGCTTCCAGTCCCACTTCTTCCCTCCGCTTCCTTCGCAGCGAGCGGCGGCGGTTTCACTTCTCTGCTCCTCACCCCGGAGCAGGCGCGTGCTCTTTCACGGAAACGCGCGACCTGAACCAACGAAGCGTCCTGGGTGACGCAGATCCACGCCGGCCCTCGGCCTTGTGTTGCTGGATCATTTGAGGACATGCAAATGGCTTTGAGTCTGAGGATAATGATTTTTTCTTTCCCCTCTAAAATCTTGCTTCCCCATCAAAAAGGGGGAGGCCGTTGTTTATCTTGCAGGCTGATGAATAGTAAGAAGTGAAAAAAAACATCCTCTGAGACGCTTGAAGCATTTAGCATGGGTTTTGTTATTTTTTTTGGACAGGAAGTTCCTTTGGTCTCTCAGATGTTTTTACGGTAACTTCTCTTTGGTTAAAAATATTACTAACATCATGTCAGAAAAACGCTGTTTCCCATGCATTTGAACTCCTGTAAGCCTTTCCTGTGTTCTCACATTCAAAGGGAAAACAAGAATTATATCGTTAAAAATGGGAATTCAGCCACAAAACACCTTTTTAAGACGGGCACGTCAGGCTATTTTACCCCGTCTGAGACAACCTGAGCCAGGATTTTTGTTGTAAGCTGTTTGTAGCCCAACGCTCACACAGGGAAGAGCGATGATAATTGACTTGTTAGGTTAACGGAGCTTTTTTTAGGGTTTGTAATAATTTGCCAGAGAGGAACATTTTGAAGCAGGTAGTGGTAGGACATCCTTACTGAATCATCTTGAAGTGCTTACTTGAACTGAAAAAAAGCAGAGCCCAACGAAGCGGCTCTTGCCAAAAAGCCCGCAGTATTTTTTCTCCGGGAAAACCGGTGCAAAACCCCCGTTCTCTGCGCAGCGTTCGCTTCTGCGTGCTGTTAGTCCTCGCCGTCTCCCCCGCCGGCGGTGACCGCGGCGCTGATACCGACCAGATGGTAGAGGACTGGAGATGTTTGGAAAAGCGGGCACTCCTCGGTGTTCTGAACTTCAGCGCTGCACAGAAATGCGGATATTTGTGTACTGGGAGGTGCTGTGAAAAACGGGGACGCCGGGACACGTGTTTGGTAATTTAATGAGCAGTTGTGATATATATACACCGACACAGGCCGGCTTTATCTGATTGTTATCCAGCCCTGTCGTAAGTGATAGATTTATGGTGCCCTTTCTTTACCGTTCCTCAATATTCCCATACTCTGCATTTTTTCATACCTGAAGCATCTTACCGTATGTAATCGGCTTGGAATAGGTGGAATACGTGTGGAGGGATGTTGTGATAAATCCGAAGGATGCCGTAGATCGGCTGAACTCTCTGACGATGCGACTCTCGCTATCTTCAGCTTCGCTATCTTCAGCAAGCCCCAAAAATCCAGCCGCTGTCCGTGGGCCAAATTCTTCCCTCGGACACGCCCAGGAGGCCCCCGGTGACTTCAGAGGATTTATCTTGGGCTAACTGTTGGATTCTGTACCAAATCTTCCGTCCTGGAAAAGGACTCTACCAGTGGGCTTCGGAATATTCCCAGTAAGCCAAACTGGCTCCATGGTTTTGGGCAAACAGAATAACTGCAGTTGCTGTAAGCTTGCTTCGTTTCCTTGATTGCGAAGTCTTTTTCAATGTTATCGCCCGGAATTACGGTGCGCGGAGATGCGGGAGCGCTGTCAGGGTCTGGGCACTGGATTTTCACCACGTTTGACTGACTGCAGATCGTTCTGGGGTGAATTTTCTCAGGAACGGGAGAGGGCCCTGAGGTTCAGCAGCTTTGGTAGTTTTTATGGGTTTTTGAGGCCCTTCGAGGGTGAAGGCGATGGCACGTTCCCCACCTCATCCCCCTTCCCCAGTCACCACCAGGACTTTCCCCTTTTTGCGTTTGTTCCTCACCGGGATGTATATATACGAGCATTACGCGTGCGTGTGTATCCATCCCTACGTACAAGTTCCACATCCGTAACACCCGATTTGCGGCAGCGAAAGCACTGGGGTTTTCATCGGAACTTAGTGAAGGAGGCATCTCCAGCGCCAAGGGTTCGCGCGGGAGCCGTACAGCACAAAATCAGAAATTGAGCACAGGCTGTATTTTAGAAAACCCCTTAGTGGAGGAGAAGGCGCTGTCCTCCCTTGGAAATCTGTGCCTTCTTCAGCCGAGGCACTTTTTATCCATTTTTCCTGTACACTAGGAAACAAAATATTCTCGTTAGACTTTAGGAAAACAGCAAAGACCGTGCAGTTGATGGTGAAGCCGCTCACTGTAAAAGTGAAAGATGGGGATCGTTAATGCAAACAAGTAACTAACCTTTAGCGGTAATCAAGCCGCAGTATAATAATCCGAGTCGTCATGCCTAGCGGTGAACGAAGGGACGGGAAGAGGCAAGCAAATGCCAGGAGTAAATGTGGCAAAAATTAGGT
The DNA here is from genome assembly GCA_011801015.1 of Ardeotis arabs. NCBI lineage: Eukaryota > Metazoa > Chordata > Aves > Otidiformes > Otididae > Ardeotis > Ardeotis arabs. The sequence goes on along the minus strand of JAAGAY010147284.1, from coordinate 26,444 downwards.
GAGAAGTCACAAATTATTTTTTTTCTCCTGCTCACCTGAAATAGATGAGGAAAATGAGCACAGGAACAAATCTGGAATCCTCGCTGGCCAGAGGCGGTTGAAGCTCGGCCCTATTTGCGAGCACCCCGTGTCCATGAAACGCTGCTGAAACCAGTACGTGAACTGGGAAAGGTGCTGTCGTCGCGCTGATATTGTGCTCGGAGCTCAAAAAGCACGACTGGGAAAAATTACCCCAGAAAGATTTAAACTCAAAGAGCAACTTTAAATTATGCAGAGGACGAGATGGTGAAAAAAAAATTAAAATCCTAGAGAACTAATACTGATGACATTAATGCACAAGGGTTGGTTGAACGTGAAAAATTATTTGATAATACCTGCGAGCATTTTTTAATGGAAAAGGTCAAAGTCAAAAGAAAACTGCTGAACACCGTGCGCAGCTATCTGAAGGTGCTGCCCTAGAAGGCAGAAGAAATGAAACAAAAGGTTATTTGCCATCAGATAGAGAAAATAAAATAAACACAGTAAAATTTCTCTCACTTCATACGCGTGGGTGTCCTTGAAAAAAAATAAATCGCTGCGAAAAATTAAATGAAAGTAAAAAAAAAAAGCAGTTCCTTTGCTCTCTAAAAGTCAAAATTTTTCTGCAAATACTTTTGAGAATTACGGTTGGTTAAGTAAAAAAGGAAAACAGTACCTCAGCTTGAAAACACACTGGGCGAAACCCGGGGAAATGGTTTCTCTGTGTTTGCCATCAATGGGCTGCAATTTACACTTGGCATTAGAGAGAAAGACTGGCCGGCAGCGACACACGGAAGATTTGCCAAATTTCCAAAAGCCAAAGAAAGGAGTATTTGTGGGAATCGGGCGGATTATGAACAGATGCCCTGATAGTCACATGATAAGTGGAAATTTAGTTTCATAATTTGATTAAAAACGGAGGATTGAAATCACAGAAGGAAATAACCAAGAAATTATTCAGATGCGGACGCGGCATGACTTAGTTAACTGGAGTTCAGTGAAAATTCATGAACTGAGGATAGAGCACGTCAGAGCAGCTGAAATCTGGACGACGAGATAGAATCCTGTATCCTGTGATTTCACCAAAGGAGAGGAAAACAGGCCAGTTGCAGTTAGAAATTTGTCGTATTAAAAAAAAAAAAAAAACCCTGGAAAAAATTGCCTCCTATTCATCTGCTTCAGCATAAATTAGATGCGATTTCAACAAATTCCGGTTGCTTTGTTTGCAAATTTGCCACAGAATAGATGTTGAAAAGTCACGTGGAGATGGCTGAAGAGCAAGAGGAGAAGAGCAGAAGGTCAGTGGGTACGGAGCACGGAGGAGCCTGCTCGCTGTGACCCGGCGTTAGGTCTGGCACCACGCATCGCCGCGTGGGGTACACGCACAGCGCACGTTGAGCTTTTCGTGTTGAGGAACGTCACTCTACGCCTTCCTTTCTGCTCTTTTTTCTAGAAAAAAAAAATAATTTAATTGCATGGAAGCCCCCGGATGGGTGGGCGCAGGGCTGCGTGCGTCCGCGTGCGGTGCCGGCGGGGGGCCGCGGGCCCGCCGCCGCCCTGACCTACTTTGCCGGCCCACCGAGGCGTGGGTGCTGGAGCAGAGGGAACAATGGCGAGACGCGCGGGGAGCGCCGGGAAGGCCGAAGTGCCAAGAAAGCAAGCAAAGAAGCTTTGATCTTTAAAACTGCCGAGAATTTTAATTTAAGAAATGGTGCAGCATCACAAAAAATAGCAGGATTCTTTGGGTTTTTTTAAGATAAAGTGCATGAATTTTCATAATACACGTGAGATTTATTGCAAAAAAAAGGACTTGCTTTTAAAATTATGCGTTTTGGGCAAGCTAGCTGATAAAGTTGTATAAAATCCGCACGCGTGTCCGTGTTCATACCGGCTCTGGGGTCTGCCTGGCAGCACCCTGAGCGTGCGAGCGGAGACGGGATCGGGCTGGCCGCAGCGCTTTTGGGGAGATGGGCACCCTCGCCCACCTCCAGCTGCACGGGGCCACCCTGCCGTCCGGAGGGCGCATGTCCCCGCCCCGCGAGGACTGGGGCCGCGATGCCGCCCCGGCCCCGTTCGTTCGGCCTGTTCGATGGCTATACCTGCAGATGCCAAGGACCCCGGCGGTCCCAGCCTTCATCCCCGCTCCTCACCCTCTCCGGTGAGGTTTGCCTCCCGTCGTGCGGGTGCGATGCTTTTCCGAGGGGCACATATGCCCGCTGTCGCTATACGCGGCGCGCGGGACCGCAGCTGTGCGCGCAGGAACGCTCGGACGTGAGCGTGGCCCACAAACGCTTGGCAGTCGTTCAGAAAAGGAGCTTAATCTGTTTTCATCCGAGCCCGTTTTTCTCTTCCCTGCAACATCCCCCTGATGTTGTGTTTGATACGGGATCACGGTGTAGCGTGAAGATGTCGAAAAAAAAAAATATATCCAGGTTGTCAGCAAAAAAAAAAAGGTATTTTTCCCTGCTCAGTGTTTTCAGAGGCTTTCGGATTACCGGCTTCAAGGCCGTTTTCCTTTAATCTGAATTAACATTCTATTAGGAAAAATCAACACTCTGTCATATTCTAATCCCACCTGTTTCTGTAAAAAAAAAAGAAAAATAAAATATCCTTTTGTAAATGTTTCCTACCTATTAGATCTGCGACAAATATTGAAGGGAAATTCACATGGTTTTCGTTTGGAAAGCAAAACTTCAGCTTCGCAACAGAAACATTTGTTTTTTCCAGGAGGGGTAATATCGTATCCATATGGATATTACTTTGTGGTAGTACGTGCGTATTTTCTGCCTACCCAGCTTTTAGTCTTTGTCTAGTTATTCAAATTTCGGAGGCAGGGTGACTTATTTTACGAATTGCTAGAGAGAAGACAGGATCGCGTGTAACGCCGAGAAAAGCAAAAACGTTGCAATTGGTAAAAAATACAGCTGGACGGCTCAATGGGAAAATGGATTTTGCGATGTGGGGTTTGTTTTTTTTTTAATTCTGTCATTGTTTTTAGCTCAGCTGGCAAATTCGATATCTTATTGGCTTTGTTTATGACGAAACAAAGTGCGGACTGCGTGGCTCTGCGAGTGCGGGATGTGCTGTCGTACAGGATCGCGCCTGCGGGATGCGGCCGGGTGAGCTCAAGGTTTGCCACCTCTCGCGTCCCGCCTTCTGTCCTGCACCCAGCGATAACCTGCGTCCCGTCGGCGGGACGGACGTGCCCCTTAAACCCCCAGCCAGAGATTGGCGAGGAGTTTGACAAATGCTAGCACTTGCCTTTTAAGCTCATCATTTCTTAGCAGTAAATATTAACTCCGATGCCTAATAATTCATGGCGTTTCTCGGATCCAATTTGGAGCAACGGCGAGCTCCGAAGGCTGCGTAATCGATGGCGTTGGGGTTTGTAAACGTTTTATCTCTCTCTTTGTTGCAGGCCATTAGCGGTGTGACGTGTAGGCTGAACAGTAATAAATGCCCATTGTTCCTTTACAAGCACCTCGCAATCGTGACGTATAGATATTTTTCTCTTCGTTTTCCTCCCCGGAGTGCTCGGTGAGGTCCCCTTAGCGCACAAACCCACCTCTTTTGTACCTTGTGCCAGTGTCTGTCCCACAGCAGACAAAGGAGGGGGCTCTGCCCTGGTTTGGGTTATTTACTTGTGGTTTTGTCTTTAAGAGAGTGAAGAAACGCGTCCGTGACTGTTGCGGTGACAATTTTTGAGATGTAGGGTGTTTGATTTTTTTTTTTAAATTAATCTTTGTTGTAGAAAAAAGCTGTTTATAAGCTAGCACTTGGAAGGAATTTGTTGGCGGTAAGATCCGCGGCGTTAGTGCAGAGCGAGGCCGGGGGTAGGCCCCGGCTGGGGGTAGGCCCCGCGCGCGCCATGTCCAGTGTCCCGCACCCATCGCACCCCCCGCACCCCCCGCACCCCCTGCACCCTCCTGCCGGGTCAGGAGGGGTGGGCAGCGTGCGGAGAGGGCACCCAGCACCAAGGCCAAGCCTCCCAGCGCTCCCCCAACAAGGGCCTGCAGCCCTCACAGCTCCAACACATCTTTCCTTCCACTCTAACAATACCAGTTTGGGATTTTTATATTTTTTTTTCTGTCAAAACCTCTGCATCTTTTTCTAGAGAAAAATATTTGGAGGAAAAACTAAAACCAACGTAGGGTATGTGTGTGTTCTATGCTCCTAAAGTGAATCTTGTTTAATCTAAAATAGTTTGCAAACGCTGTCTTATCTACATTTATTTGATTTTTTTTTAAAGTCAAATGAGCTCTAGTAGGCTGGCTATAGGAATTTCTACAGCTGATGGCTCTAAGTCTTTCAGACCGCCCGACATATGGATAAACCACGCACAGATTTAGCAGGTCTGTCTTTATGTTAAAACGTATACGTGAGAAAAATAGATGACTGAAGAGCATTTCTGCGGTTCGCGCGGCTTCGCTCTGAAACGCTCCGAGACATTCAACAAAATCGCGCTTCTTTGCGGAGGATACTCGACGAGGAATCGATAACCGGAGAGTTTTTGCATCTATTTCTCCGCCGTTATGCGAGAGGCTTGCGACCGCTTTTGCCGCTGCAGGTGGTGTTTGTTGACGGGAGCGTAGGCAGTGCAGGTGTATATCAGGCGTTAGCCGAACGCGCCGGTATCGGCCAAAAGTGCCTTCTGCCGGGCGCTTTTCCATGCGGACGCCGCCGCGAGGTCTGTAGGGCAGGTGCCGGGCCGCGCGCCCCGAAACGGTCGTGGCCCCAACCAGTCCCAGCCCGTTCCTGCGTCCCTCGTCAGCGGTTCTCTCTCTGGGAAAAAGAGGAATATCGTTTTCTAGAATCAAAAGTTATCCTGAAATGTTTTTAGAAGTATAGTCAGGGAGTAAGGATGTTTTAATTTCGGATTTTCCAGCTCGCGGGTCATATTTGACCAACTGCTTTCAGCAGAAGACATGCCACTTTGTTGAGCTATTTAGGAATCAAAAAGACTGTCTTAATTTAAAACAAGGAGCCTTTGTCTTAGTTGGTGACTGCCTTGTGAAATTTTTCAGTTCTCAGCGGGTTAACCAGGGAACAGGGGCAGAGTCATAATTGGCCTATTTAGAGTATTTTGCATGTGAATAGTGTGTTAGTGAAGCATTACTAAGTCTGTTGTGAGTGACATGGTGATTAGAATTTAGATTAGGGAAAACACATTCTGTACTTTATCAAGTACAGTAATTAGTTCAGTCAGTAAAAGTTGATTACAAGTAACGATAAAGTTAGATTTTTGGTACTTAATTTTGAAATTTCTTTATTAAATGGTAAATTTGTTCTTAATATAAATGGTGGTATCTACACCTGTTTTATTGCGTATCAGAATAATTAAAAGAACAATGCGCTCAATGCAGAGGGTAATCAGGGGATTTAGATATTATGGGTAAGTTTCGGCGCAGTTTATAGCAAATAGAACATTACTCAGGAAATTGTTCTTCTGTCGTGCTCTCGTCAAGATTTATAATTTTTCTTACGGCGGGGGTCAGATAACGTTTTCCGCTCTTTTCCTGGAAACCGCCGTCCTTTGGCAGCCGGGAACGCGCTGCGTTTGCCAGGGCGCATCGTGTTAGTGAACGGTACAGGCAGAAAATGGATATATTGAAAGTCCTTTGCTGCTGCTGCTGCTGCTGTACAATAGCGTTAGTTGTTTTTGGTTTTCCGAGGTGCTTTTTTTTAATTCCCTAATAGCATCGCAAAAAAAAAATATTAATCACGTATCGTTTTATTTTCACGTTGCAATCGCGTATTATGTACAGCCGGCCGTGCGGATTTTTATATTGCAAAATCCGACAGATTTAATTCACCGATATGAATTTTTCCTTGCGCGGGGATAGACAATGAGGCTGTTTCATCCACCCTGAACCAACTGCTCTGTCAACAGCAGGGTTTTCTTTCAAAGTTTTATTATTGTTAAATCCGTGCGCTGAGCAGTCTTGTTTGCGGGGCAGCAACTAAATTGCCTTCCAATATATTAACAGGGCTCCCAAAGTTTTTAAAACACGGATTGCGTTTGAATAAGCAGGCAGCGAGTCTCCTTTAAATGTACATAATGGTATTTTAAATGAATTGCTTGATGGGTTCCCTAAGTGAAGGAAAAGATGCTCGACTGGAAATTTTTGTAATGTCTCCTTTAAAATTTTGGCAGGTCCTCGTTTCCACGTCTCAGTTGCCTGCGAAGGTTGCTTTACCCTGTTATTTTTAGGAACGAGGAAGAGCTAATGATGAGGAAAGTCGGATTTAACATGCACGCGCACACACGTATATATTTTTAATCTTTTAGCAAAGTCTCCTCGGAGGTGACATGGATATTGGCAACCCAGGAGCGCTCTCCCCCACGAAGCCTGGCTCCCAGTACTACCAGTATTCTAGCAATAACCCGCGGCGGAGGCCTCTCCACAGCACCTCTATGGGTGAGTGACTTTGTCTTCAACCTTTCTTTTTTATTCCATTTCAACAAATGATTGGAGTTTCGCCTTGTTTGGCGATACTTGGGCGTACGTACAATCAGTGGCAGGGCGTACGCCGCCAGGACTCTCGGCGGGGTTTATTCCACGTTAGCTGATTGCTCCTCTCTGTCCTCTTCACCGTGCGTGCAAGGAGCCTTAAAAAATGGCTTTTTCAAAGCAAAAACAAAGGCTGTAATGCTCGAGATGAAAATATGATCAGCTTCCCGGCATTTTACTGCCGGACTTAAGAGCAGCGGTGTTACCACAAGTGCTGCGAGCCTGGCGTGAGACGGCGGGCAGGGCAGTGAGCAGCTGGGTCTGTAGGAAAATCTCAGTGCAAAAATAAAAAGCCTGTCTTATGAAGACACCGTTTTGTCTTTTTTTTTCAGAAGTACAAACAAAGAAAGTTCGAAAAGTTCCTCCAGGTTTGCCATCTTCAGTAAGTACCGCTCGTCCGCTGGCTCGCTTGCGCTCGCGGTGGCTTTGTTCGCTTGCAGGCAGATAGAAAGGAGCCCGCCGGCGGGCTCGCCGAGCGCTTGGCGCTACGGGCTGAGGCCGAGGTAAGGAGAGCTAAAAAACTTCAGCGCTTGTCCCGACGTGGAAGTGATTAATTGCACGCTGGGGACGAGCGCGTGCCGCTGGCGCGGGTTTTCCGTGGCAGCCGCCGAAGAGCGGGTACCCGCGCGGGGGCCGGCAGCGCTTCCGCGCCCCGATCGGCTTCTTTGTCGGGCTGGTGATGATTTATGGATTCGCGTGGTCGAAGGGATGCGGGGATAGAGGATTTATGAGACGTTGCCGTGGGTCTCGGCCCCGGGGCGCGGGGCAAACCTCTTCGTTTTCACGCGAGGTCTCGGAGCCACGGTACCTGCGGCAGAAGCCGGGCCAGGTGTCAACCGCTGGCAGCCAGCTGCTGCCAGAGGCATTGTGGGTTGCTCCGGTGCTAACGAAGAGCTGGTAATTACCCGGCGTACTCCCCGATATTGTAAAGAACATCCCCGATCCCTCTTTGTGAGGAGGCTCACGGATGCCATCCGGCTCCACTGGGCAGGTTTTCAGCGTTTGGCGCGGAGCCTTCGCATCGTGCGGGCAGAAGTTGGCGTTTCGCTTTGGTTCCGTGGAGCCCTTTTGTTTCATGATCCAAATAATTATAGAACCAGAGAGTCGTAGAATCGATAGGGGTGGAAGGGACCTTGAAATGCTGTTAGTTGTCGTTTTCTCATCGCCGTGCAAAATCTCTGGGGGTTTTTTCCTGAAAAAGCTGTACCGAGGTGCACTGCATCTTTTGAGAGCATTTGCTTTTAAATCTATTAAAATATATATAAAATAGGGATTTTTAAAGAAATCATACAGCATTTCAGTAAATGCAGCATGAAGAGTAGTACAGCTAAAAAGATGCGTTTTATTCTAATTTTTTCTTCTCATTTTTTCTCCACCATGGCTTTAAAAATGCATAATACACATTTTCCTATAAATATCTGCAAACAGAAACCCAGCCCCTCCAGAGGGGAGAGCTTCCCTTTCCCACCTGATAACTCCATTTGTTTTCCCTCGAAATCTGGTTATTAGGAGGAGCTGAGTGGCAATCAATCTTGCGGCGTATGTAACAAATTGGCATGTTCATCTCAGATGGGTTTTATGTTTTTTCCATAAATCCAAATAAATTTGCAGTTTGCGAACTAGCGTACTTTAAAAGCTTCAGTTACTGGAGTGACTTGCTAAACAGTAGTTTCATTGCTGGTCACTTCATAAATAATAAAATTTTAGTCTGAAAGAGCAAAACACTTAGGACATCCTAATTTAATCGCGCGGATTATCGTAATCTTTAGCATGTTAAACAAAGACAAACATAAATCTGTTTTGGAAGCTGTTGAAAAATGGACATTCTCAAGTGCATGTTTCCACTAAAGTAACAATACTATTATTTTTTTAATTAAAATTTAGTTCTCACATGTGTATTTTAAATTTATTTCACTGTGTGGTTTTTGGTTTGAGTTTTTATGGCACTCCTTTCCAGCAATAGCTAATATCCTCCCCAAAGGTTTTTACGAGTATTATCGTGCGTGAAGTTCAAGGTGGATTTCATTTAGGTGAAACTTTAGCTTTCCGCAGTTTTTCTGACAACTTCAGGTGGCGTATCCCTCGCCGGGGCGACGCTGTACGCAGCGGGGGTACCACCCAGCGGAGCTGGGGTTTTGTTTGATTGTTTGCAAGGAAAAAAATAAAATACCCCCCCCCAAACCTGCATTTTTTCTGATTTAAAGCATTGCTCTGTAGACAGGTGACCACCTCAGGACGTTTCCAGGGATATTTTTGCACCCATCAGTGTTATACAAGATATTTTCAGGGAAACGATACCCCACGCGTGGGGAAGGGTGGCAGCGTTTCCGTTGGAAACCCCAGCGTGCAGGGATTTAGAATTGCTGCAAAAGTTTGGGTTTTTTTTTACGGATTGCTTCTTGCTTCGAAAGAATGAAAGGCAATTTATGTTTGTGGCAGATTAGTCTCAAATGTGTGCTCCCTTTAATTTTTTGTGAATACAGTTGTTGTACAGAACAGAATACATCTACAGTTCAATACTCTCAACTATTTTAGCAGTATTTTTATTTTTGAGCCAAATTACCTCAGAGTAGACTGTGCCCTTTAAATACTTCAAATTATTTTGATGAGCTGTGCAATTTATTAGAAAATATAATATAAAAAGGTATTCCTGAGTATTTTAATCATCCGTAGGCTGTCTTCTGAGAATAAATAAATTAAAACACAAGTCTAGTAGTGTGAATACAAGAATAGCAAGGTTCCGAAGGAAACGCAGCCTTCCCTTAAGTGAACACACAGGTGGGTGTTTGGGTCTTCTTGTCTTCATAGATCACGAACCACACGTTTTATTGGAAATTCTGCTGCTTTAAAAAAGGCACAAACCAGAGCAAATACCTTACAAAAGGGCAGATTATATTAAGATTATAGATTGTGTCACACGGAGCTGCCGGGATTTATGCCGCCGGATGAAGTATACGCATTCATAAATTGACTAACTAGATTATAATAGAGTTAGTTGATAGGGTGGAAATGTTGCTGTATTTCTCTTAAAATATGTATATTAGCTTGTTCTCAATGTGATTTATGCAGGGGATATGGAGATTAATGCAGCAGCGCTTGTGAAAGCAGTTATTGTTGATTAATTCATAAGTAGTCTTATAAAAATTTCAATGATAAATGGTAATAAATATGTTGTATCAGCTCCCCTTTATTATAGGAAACGGCTATGAGTTTGGAAAACAAAGTAAATTGAACTATGGAAACAATCAGAGTTTAAAAAATACAGCAGATTTGCAGTAAATTTGGCGTTGGGAAGGCGAGGCTCTGGGGCGTGCTCCGTGTGCGGGCGGTGCAGCCCACGCCAGGCTGGGCGGGACCCCCGCGGCCGGTCTCAGCCGCAGCTCATCACACCAGTTACAAACTGCAGACAGGCCTGGAGCTGAGCCAGAACCAGTGTTGAACCCCCAAAGCTTGGTCTGAAGGAAGGCGTGGCGCGGGGGTGGCTGCGTCCCCCGGCCAAAGCGGCCTGGTGCCGGCCCAACCGCCGCAGGGAGCCGGGCTGCTCTTCCGTGGTGCTCTTCCATGGTGCTCTTCCATGGCTTTGCCCACAGCACCCTGTGGGGAGCTTCTCCCATCTCAGAGGGTTCAGGAGATCACCCTCATTTCAGGTGTCGTCACCCCAGTGGGATCGGCGTAGGCAGGCAGCGGGGTGGGGCGCCGGGTGCCCCCAGCTCTCCCTACTTCTCTCCTTGGCATCAGCCAAGGTAACAAACTCTGCATAGTCTGTTTGGGACAATGGGTTTTACTGGGACCGTTTCCTACTGGAACCTTCCGCTTCCACTGAGAGCCTGGAGATTTTTGGATATTTTGGGTAGAGCCAGCTGAATATGAGAGGCGGGCATGACTATACTGGGAAAAATTAGATTTTTCTGATAAAACTCGTTGTCCTTGTTGTGCACCCGCCTGCCTTCACCGAGCTCTGCCACGGTCATGGTTTGTACCCAGGCTGGCGCGGTTGGTCGGCGCTGCAGGAGTGGTTCTCCCACCCACAGAGGAGATTTGCCTTCAGGGAGAGTTGAGGGTGCCGGTCATCTGCGGCGTGGTGGAGGGCTTCCTTGGCTTTCGTGGAGCAGGATCGCGTCCTTCGGCAGAAGGAGGGCTTACTGGGACTGAAGTGGGAGCAGCTGCGAGGAGCACGAGCAGCGATGCTGCCTTCAGCCCCCTGCGCGGCCAGGGCAGGCAAGGTGGGTGCGTGGGCCCAGCAAAGGCCGTCTGCAGGCTCTCTGCGTCCCCAGTTACTCTTCCTTGTCACCAGGCTTTCCAATAGCACAACTGGATGTAATAAATAGCTCAGCTCATGCATTTCCTCCATCGCCAGCGCTGCTTCGTTTGGTACAATTGTCTGTAAAAGTACAATCGTTACAGCATGATACATCTTCCATCTTCCTTCTCCTTGGCCGCTCTTTCTTCCACGACCGCACCAAGGCCTCCCGCTCCCTTGGCTCCGCAGGAAGAGTGGATGATGGCGGTTGTTTGGTCCCCGTTTGTGGCAAACCCAGGAGCTGTGACCCAAACTGGAATCCCATGTCATTCAGAGAGGCGTTCAGGCTCTCGACCCGTGCTGGTAAATGCAGCTTTCGGCCTGTCCCAAATCCCCCACCGCGCGCCTCTCGTGCAGCCCCCTCCCAGGGAGGACCGCAAACGCCACGCTCGGTGCCGCTGGGCGCGGAGTCCGAGGTGCTGGTGCGAGCTGCGGGTTTGTCTCCGTGTCCCGGTGCTGGGGGCGGTCAGCAGCACCCCCAGTTTGGCAGCTTTGCGGAAACGGCCCAGACCGGTGCCGCACGTTGTTCTGAAGGTAGATAGCGAGAGTTCTTGTGGGGAAGATTCCACAGCCGGAATAAAGAGTGGGAAAAGTCAAATGTCAGCTCAGTTGTCTTCAAAGAGAAGAGAGGAACTGAAGACTTAATTGGTTTTGTTGACAAATCAGCAGGTGAAATCTCCCGAGCTTCAGTTTTCATGGCAAGAGCCTCTTCCTTTCGTCTGCGTTTAAGGCGTCCCCTCTCCGACTGCAGAGCTCTGTCGGCGCTCGCTGCCGCGTGTGTTTACAAGCGCACCGGCTCTGACCTTGCTAGGCAGACAGATAAGGAAGCGTATGACTCAGTCCTGCATCCTAAGGAAACACCTGCGTGGTTCCAAAACCCAAGAAAAGAGACATACTACTGGGATGCCACCTGGAGTTTTTCCACAGCTTTATTCTGATTTCCATGGGAGAAGCCTCGATAATTTCGCTGGGAGGTGAGGAAGCACCGCTTGTGCTTTTTGTGCAGGCTTTGCAGACTTCCTACCTCGAGTGAAAAAACACAGCTCTACGAATTTCCCTTCAAACATCCAACTTAAACGGGACTTTTCCAAAACAAACGCAATGCCCTCCGCTTTCCCTGTGCCACCTGCTGTATCGGAAAATCGGCCAGTCCCGGGATGCCGACGTCGTCGCTGCTGCCAGCGTCTTTGTGGATGTTTCTCCGTGCGGCGCCTGCCTGGGCGGGGGGGATCCCAGTCTGGGGGTCTCTGAGGAGCAGTGACATGGGGTGATGGTGGCGTTCGCCGGTTGCCAAGGTCCCCTTGGTCTGGTGGCCCCGGGGGAAGGAGCCTGGCCAGCATCCCTCCTCTGCCAGCCACCTAAATCGTTAAGAGCTGAGGGTTTTCCATATTAAAACTAGAACTTCATTAAAATCCACACAGCTTTTTTTTTTTCCAGTTATAACAAAGCTCTGCTTTTTTTGCTTCAAAGTAAATAAATAAATTTAGAAATGCGGCTTTAGCGTGTAGCAAATGAAGTCAAACCAAGGAAATGACAAAATCTGCTGTTCAAAAGGCCGACTGTTCCACACCGTACCTGACGTCGCTCCTGAAGGACTGAGAAGTCATTTTGCAGCCAAAATGCTGTGGTGGCGGTGGTGGTGTTTTAAAACAGATTAAAATGTAGAGAAAATGCAGATTAAAATGGCTTAGTTTTTAGGTTTTGATGAATTGCACAGGATGTCTTCAACGTGAAAAAGCAGTTGGAAAGGGATGTGTGTTTTTCTGAGGCCTTGGCCATACGTTATATTTAAAGGGAAAGCCTTTACAGCAGAATTCGCACTGTTCTAAATGTTTAACTGGTTTGGACTCAAAAAAAAAATATATATAATCCAGTACTGAGTCTCTGTGGCCCATTCTTAGCAGCTGGCAGCAGAGGTGTGGGATTAGTGGGGTTTTTTGTTTAGCTTGAGCAGAGACTCCCTCTTCAGAGTACTGCAGGTAGTGCACAAGGCCCGCGTCCGCATGGCCGAGGGGCTTGGCCAACAAACCCAGATGGTTTCTCCGTGCCCGCGAAGAGAGACGCGCTAGATACTCGGACGTATTTTTAAGGCAATTCTTTTAAAATTGCTTTTTAGGCAGAGCGGAGTCGGGATGGCGCAGGCACCCGAGGAGCGGGCCCTGCTCGGGGCCTGTTCTTTGGGATGAGACGTGCCCCGCGTGCCGCAGGCTGATGGTTTTTTTTCCCCTCTAAACTCGCCACACGTGTTTTATTGAAACTTTTCATCACTCTGTCTGTTTGTATATACCGAGCGTCAGTGCTGGAAGGTGCCTGGGAGAAGGAAAGGAAAGGCAGCGCTGGGCGGTTTGGCTGGAGGAGCTTGGCCCCGCATCCCGCCTGCCCTCCGCTCCCTTCTGCAGGGATCCTTCAGAAAATGCATTTTATTCAGTAAATACATCTAAAAATGCATGGCGATTGCACGCCCAGCCTTCAGTCGTTTTCTTTCTATAGCTATGTAATTTGTAATTCTTTTTTTCATTCAGCAGAGTTTCACAAGTGTAAAACTCAGCGCTTAATTTTTCCGTTTGAACCTTGAATTGTTAGGAAAAGGCATTTAAAGATAAAGAAAGATTCTCTGTGCGGTAATTTAATTTTGTAGCTTTTCCTTAACTATTATCTGTAGATTGTATTTGTTACAAGCAGTGCAGCGCCTTCAGATCTCCGATTAGCGCAGTTCAGCGTTTGAGATATAAGCATTTAAATCCTATCTTGTATCCGGCCTTTCCCACGCGGTTTTGGGAAAGGATGGCTTCTGGGGCCGGGAATTTATTTATTTATTTGGTTTCAATTTTTTCTTCCCTTTCAGAACGGACTGGAGACAGGGTCAGGGTGGGGAGGGTGACGCCGCGTGCGGCGCGGAGAGCGGGACGTTAAGAAGTTATCTCTGGACGTCGGAGATGCTCTGTCGAGATTGATATCCTTGCACTTTGACTGCGGTACATCTGTTGTCAGAGCCTCTGTGTTTTGTCAAAGGGACGTTAATTTTTGCTCTGAAGTATTTTTTTGCCTTCATGGTGAAGCGGTAAATGAGCAAAAAAAAAAAATCAGCATAGCGAAAATACAGAAAAAAAATGGCATAAAGAGCTCCAATAACTATTAACGTTGTTAAATGCATAGCAAAGCTCCCCTGACAGCTTCTTGGCACAAAACCTAGCAGGCCCACAATGGCTGGTTGTTTTTTTATTGTTATTTTATTTTCAGTGGCATACAGCGCCTTTCGACAGGCCAAACACGCGGGCAAAGCCAGCGCCCGAGCGGAGGGGCCGCCGCAGCGGCCCCGGCGCTGTTTTATACCCAAAACCGCGCGTTGTGTTTTGTTTCCCAAGGCTTCGGCCCCACGGGCACCTCCAGGAGAACGGGCCGGGCTTGCTCTCCCCGCCGAGCTTCTGCTGGGCTGTGGTCGCCCACCCTCCCGCCGCAAACCCCTGGAAGGACCTCAGGGTCCCGGGCGGGCTCCTTTCAGCCCTGCCGATGCTCGGAGGTGTTACGTGGTGGCGTGTGTCGGCGCTGCGTCACGGATGTGACGCGTACGGGTTTGGTCGCTGCCTCGGGGCGGTTCCCGGGGGTCCGCTGCTGGCCACGCGGCCGGGAGCCCTCCCCCCCCAGCATTTCATGGCGTGGATGGCTCAGCGACGGGCGTTGTACCAATGCTGTCCTCGCTACGCCGTAAATAAGAAAAGGCTTTAGGCTCTCTTTTCTAGCAAATAAAGACTTGAATATTTTAGGTGCCTCAGAGACCCGTTCCGTTGGTAGCCTGCGTGTGCTGCAGCCTCGCCCAGCGCCGCAGCGAGACCCCCAAGCCCGTGTCCCGAGCGCCTTCGGTAGCGTGGGTATTTTGAGCTAAACGCGCGCGTTACAGGTGATGTGACTGCCTTTCCCCACGAGAACATCTTCTCCCTGCCAAACGCAAGCCACAGAGCGACGAGGCAAAGTTCAGTCGCTTGGTCCGAGTCCAGTTTGGTGGAGCCAGCTGGGACTGGGACCGGGCTTGGGACTGGGACCGGGATGGGGTCCGGGCCGGGGCAGGTGCGGAGCGGGCAGCCCTCCCTTGTTGTCATTGCCACCTGGTGGAACACAAAGGATATTGGTGTTCAGCAAAGCCGCCTTTAATTTTGGCTCTTTTTATTGCAACCACACTTTGGCAAGGGTGCGCGAGAGCCCTTAACCAAAAAGATCCTCTCGTTTGCTCTGCAACACCTCATTTCTCCGCTCACAGTTCATTTATGATTCTGATGAGAGTGTTTTTTTCAGGAAACACACATTTCACTTTTTGACCTAGGAGCATCTGTTAGAATTTTTTTTTAATACTACTTTGGCATTCTGGAAGTGTTAATGTCTTTCATATCTGTTTAATGCTATTTAGGGATATTTATGATCACCTCTTGGTTACTTGGGGTAAAGTGTGTTGCAATTTTTTTCAAACAGACAGGAAAGCATTCATATGAGGAAACAGATTGCTTTAAACATGTGCTTCCTGTGACAGTAAAAAGAACAAATTAGATTTAACACTGTGCAATGAATGCATAAATGTGTACGTTTAAGCTTTTAAAAGCCTCACATTCGGTTCTGGCCTAAACAAAAATCAAGAATCACCTAGCAAGGCGCAACAAAGTCGATTTAAATACGTACAGCCAAGCCTGTTCCTCTTTTCAAAGCCATTTTGCTGCAGTTTTCCGTTCCGGTCTAGACTTTTTTCCCCTTAAATTGGGTAGATTTGATTTTTGGATGCTCTTTCCTGATCCTAAAAGCGCTCTGCATCAGCGAATCGCCAAAAGAAGGAAGCGCTTGTGCAACGGCATTGATGAAAATTGAGGAGGAATTCATCATTTCTGTGACAAGAAATGTCACTCGGGCGGTAGCGCTGTGCCCGTCCCACCCAGCCGGCGCAGCTGCTCTGGCGACGGCCCAGCCCTGCGCTCCCCTCCGGATCCCATCCCTGCGGGAAAGCTGCCCCCGTTGCCCGGGCGGGACCCACCCTGGGACACCCCAGGGCGCTGCGGGGCAAGAGGGGAGTGGCCGATGCCAACAGCCCCTGCTTTTATATTTTGGGAGGGGAAAAAAAAAAACCAAGGAAATGGTGAGAGTTCACTGGCCCGGGAAACAGCCTGGAAGTACTTGCTGTGCTTTGCTCGGCTTTGGGCGACGCTGGCTTCCCAGAGATCTTCAAAATGCCAGCAGTGGTATAATATGTATTTCATTATTGGGCTTCATTTACAAACTAGGGGTCGGAACTATTCCGAATTGGAGCCGGAGCGATTCTCCAGGAAATAGCGAACTCTCTGCCTCTTGTTTGCATCCGTGTTTTGCTTCAGAGACGCATCTGGAAAAGAATTAAGGGCAGTTTCTGCCCGCCTTCACCCCATTACTTCCCTCACACCTCTTCTTTTCAATCTTTCCGGAAGATTTCTTAAACATAAAACCCACCCAGGTGAAAA
This sequence comes from Ardeotis arabs, assembly GCA_011801015.1. Lineage (NCBI taxonomy): Eukaryota > Metazoa > Chordata > Aves > Otidiformes > Otididae > Ardeotis > Ardeotis arabs. Next base: position 10,140 of record JAAGAY010147284.1, on the reverse strand, counting down.
CACACCCGAGCGTGGCTTTTGGCGGCGCTGACCGCCAAAGCGCTTCCGAGCGGGGACGCGGGGCTGCCGGCCGGCGTTAAACCAGCCCGGGGTTCGCAACCGGAGCGAAATGCCGGAAGGATGACCCGTTGGTGCCCAGCCTGGGTTTTTTTGCAGGCTGTGAGAGTTCAATCTGGAATACGGTTTGTTTGATAATTAGCGCACATCTCCTAAGACTTTCCGAGATTCGTGTTTAACCTTTCTGCCGCCGCGTTCCGACATAAAATTAACGCGCCTTTTCTCATTCTCCGGTTTTTAAGTAAATATTTTTGAACCAGCTCCGTGCAACAGGTTTCCAAAGATTTAAAGTATGCCGCAGGTTTCCAAAAAACTTCATTTTTTCTTATATTTTAAATGTTCTGTTTGTGCAAAATTTTGAGAATCACCATAAGGGCTTCTTTGCATTTTTAATTTAGTAACTAACATATGAATAAATTTGCATATTAATTAGTTGCAGATTAAATCATGCATACATAATTGCCTCCTTACTGTGTTTAATGTTTGTCAAAATCTCCAGCCTGGTTTGATGGATGTCGTATGAAAGATTACAATTTGATGTACCCTTGGAAGTATTTACACCAATAACGCAGGATTCTTAATCGCAGAATTCTCCAGTTATATACAGTTTCTAATAAACACGGAAGATAGGTGCGTGTCCCTTTTGACTGGGTTTTTTTCCTTGCACCAAGTCATTTACTATTCATAATCATTAATGCATCTCCTAATTATACAGCATATGTCTGTTAACCCCTTCATCGCCAGTCCTGGGGCTGCAGCGCCTGCTTTTTTAGTACCACTGGTATTATTTGGGAGACCGTTCCCAAATCGTTTTGCCCCTGCCGTGAGCCCTCGCTTCAGATTTCCCTCGCGCTGGTATTTGGAGGAAGAGTTTAAAATGCAAGGTATATTTTGTGGTTTATTATTGAGGTCGCAGAAACGAGCTGCGCTCAATTCATGGCTGAAGGCTTCTCCGCTGTGGCTACCGCAGTAAATAATCAAGGACGTTCCAAGGTGCCAAAATCACACCTCCCAAAATGATCACCCGTGTCGCGCCGAGCCTCAAACCGCGCGGAGGGCGGGCAGGGCGGGTCGGGCTCGCCGGGAGCCGCTGGCAGTGGGCTCTGTGGGGCAGAGGGGTTGATTTCCCGGGGATTGTCGCTCCGCGTTTCCGCTGGGTTCGGACGGCGCCTGGGCACGACTGCCAGCGTCCCGGTACGCGGTGAAAATCTGGACTCGGATTTTGTCCACACACAAGTTCACAAAATTCAGCAGACTTTGGGAAACACAGAAATGTAGTGGGTTTGGGTTTGCCTTTTGGTCTTTTTCTGAACTTGTAGCTGTGCTCTGATCACACTTTTGGGTTTTGTCTGCAGCTGTGAGGGCCTGAAACTGCTATTTTTAATGAAATCTGGATTTTTATGTAATTACTGAATTTTTGAACTTTAGGAAAAAAAAAATAAAACCCCCAAACCCAAGAAATAGCGCAGGACTCCTGATAAAATCCCAAGAGTTGGCTACACTGAATTCATCAGCAAGCAGTTGATTTCCCTCTTAATCTGGCCGCACCCGAGCTGCGTTTCAAGCGAAAGCGGTTTCCGAGGGCTCCCAAATAACGGCCTTTGGTTATGGGAGCTGGCACTAGCACGCGTTAGGCATTTCCGTGCGGATTTGGGAACACGGTACAGTGTCAGGAGCCAGCGCCGGGCCAGCTGGACCTTGCTCCCACTGCGCGGCCCTGGTTACTCACAAAATCATGGACTTGCTTTCCCAAGAGCCGGCAGCCTGACATCCTCAGTCCGACCGGTCAGGTTGCGAAATGTTTTAGCACGTTACTCGCTGTGAGGAGCCCGGGGGAATCAAAGGCACAAACACCCTTTTCTCCCGAAGGATTTGACGTAATAAAACTAAAACATCGTGGAACGAGCGCCCGCAGACCTCCCAGACTTGTCCTCTAATCACAGAAGAACATCAACTGCGTAATACTCGCCACTAATTATCCTCCAATTCGGTATTAAACCGCAAAAGAATGTTCAAATACCGTTAAGGGACAAACCTACAAAGGCAGGAAAATTGTAAGGCCAGGCCAAATTCGGTAAACCCCGCGTGCAATTACACCTCTGGCCCCAGCTCCGTCCCGGCGCGCGGGAGGGGAGCGCGGTGCTCCCCTTCCAACCTAGGCAAGCGCCTGCCGCTTGCGATGGTACCCTCGCGTCTATCCGAAGGGTTAAAATTCACTCCGAAAGCTAAATTCTTCATCTTTAATGGGAAAATTGACGAATGTTGCACAGAGCGTCTTTTGTTTGAAGATCTCCGAGGAAAGATAGATACCCGACAGTTTCCCTGCTCCGGGCGATGTTCCTGGAGAACTAGAGACAAAACGATTTCATGCGATGAGAGGGGGGAAAAAAAAGACTGTGAGAAGCGACAACGCTCCCATTGCTTCCAGCCCGGTCCAGCGTGGCAGGCAGAGAGCGCAGACTTAGGAAGGATCTGATATTTTCACCCTGGCGCTTCAGGACCCTCCTGCAAACCTCGCAGCCCGCGCCCCACGCCCAGCCTGGGTTTGTCTCTTCTCCCCGTGTGCTGGCACGAGGCTGAAGCAGTAAGTTCAGATCCTGATTTCTGGGAAAGGGAGCAGGGCTTCAGAGACGTTGCAGCATGCTGAAGGTTTATTTCTTAACGAAACCCAAGCCCTGGTTTCCCCCTTTCTCTCTGGGTAGGGTCTGGAATCACCAAATAGATTTAGCGGTCGTTAAATACCCATTATTCCAGATCCTTTTTGTCTTTGAGCAGTATCCTCAGAGAAAACCTCCTCTTTTCTGAGCAGCATCCCAGTTTCATGGTCTCCACCTTGACCAGACCTCTCACCGAGCCGTTTCCATCTCCCCTTCCACGCGGGCTGCTCTCCCAGGCCGACACCAGTACAGGGCTCAGATTTCCCTGCGCCCTCCCTAATTCTTGGAGATCTTTGGGACCAGCCGCTTCATTTTGCTGTGTATTACCCAGCAGCCAAACCAAACCACGTTGCTTGGTACGGAACGTGCGGCGGGTGGGCGATGCGAAAGGATTTTACCTTGTTTTCTGATTTTTTCCACCATCTCTACCCCTGTTTTGTCTGGCTGCTTGAGGTCGGGGGTTATTTTCGAGTAATCCCCAAGTACGAAGTTCGTCTTCCGAGCAAGTCGCATGCGTGCGAGCGTGTCCTCCCCATCCCCGGGAGCTCAGAGCCGCGGCGGCAGCCCGGCCTCTTCCGCCGCAGGCCCGTGCTCCTCCGGAACGCCCCGCACATCGCCGCACGGCCAGGTCACCCGTTACCAGGAGCAGGGTGGCCCTATTTCGGCTTTCCCCTTGCAGCCGGGGCAGAGGGCCCGAGCCGTTCCCCTGGGAGGCCCCATGCCAGAGGAGCGTATTCGGGGAGCCCCAGGCCCTGATCCCCTTGGCGCCATTGACCTGATGTCACCGCAGCCCCGGCGCGGTGCCCGTGGCCTCTCCGCGCTTCGGTTTCTCCGTCTCTACAAAGGGAAACGGCGACAGAATAATGTTTAACGGCTAGAGGGGCTGCGAGGCCTAGCTATCTATCAGCTGAAAAGTCCTCCATATGGCAACGCGCGATAAACGAGGAGCAGCGCTCCTCTCCCGCTCCCTCCCCGGATTCCTGTGGCAGAGCGGGAAGGAATCCGAGTTTGCAGGATCCCACGTCTCTCTGCAGTCCCGCAGATCGTTTAGCGGAGAGGAGGGCAGCGAGAAACGCTGTGAGCGCTTTGATCAGCCCCACGGACGGTTCACTGTGCGGACAAATTGCTGCACGTGACGGAAAAAAGGCCGCGTGTGGGTTCGTAACGTTAGCCATGTGTCCGTTTGCGTGGTGTCCGCCACTTTTTCTTAGCTTTTCCACATTTTTTTTTCCTTTTTTTTATTTAAAAAATTATTGTGCAACAGCAGAATATATATAAATCTTTCTGAAGTTGTAGTGCACGTAGATACTTATCATTTTACGAAACACTGAACCCACTTGGGAGAATTTCTGTTATTACTAATGAAAACCATTATACTACAGTGTGATTTTTTTTTTTTCCTAAAGGCTGAACGTAAGATCAGGTCCTTGATCGCCTTATGCTTCAACAACGCTTATTTATTTTGCAATGGCCGCTCCTGCCAACGGAGAACAATTGACCAAGAACTTCTGGAACTGGTTCCCTCTCAGTAACGCAGAGCAAGCAATAATCAGCGCTGATCGCTCTGGGTTGCACTTCAACTGCAAAAGCAGAGCTAATCCCGTATAATCTGAAATTATTTGTTTGTTTTGTGGTGTGTACAATCGGTGAAATGCAGGAAATATTAAAAATCTTACTCCGTTCATTTATTTCACCACGTAGTTCTCCAGTGGACGCTAAACTACGTCTGTAGTCTCATACTGAGACCAATATGAAATTCCCAATGTAGGAACCTCCCATCTCTTCACAGAGAACACAGAAAAAATATCAGAAATTAACCCAAAACCCACTTTCCTGTCCGTTTCCGTAGCGAATCCATGGGGTGTTCTGGCCCGCTGTCAGGCCAGCAGAATTCCTGACCTTGGGCTGGAAACGCCGATGCCACCTTCCAGGCGTGGCAGGGTCTGCTCACGTCGCCGGAGCAATGCGGAGAAGCCGCCGTAGTATCACCAACCTCAACGGTTCGGATGTCATGAATCAGCCGCCCGCCCACCCGCAAAAAGAAAAGAAATAATGAGATTTTTAAAATCCTAAAGATGGGGTTGGGTTTATTAGCCTCGGAGTTCCCATTTCCCAGCTCTCTCCACAGTTATTGGAGTTAGCGGCTCGGTCTTCAAAATACAGAATCTGAGATCATCTTTGTTTGTTTTTTTTTTTTTTGTGAGATAAGTTTTATGGAAGGTGATGGATAAGCCAGAGCGCCCGGTGCCCTGCCCCGCGCCGCGGGCGCAGGCCAGCCCAGGCTCAGCTGGTCTTTACAGGCAAGGGGACGCGCTCAGCCCGATCGTGTGTCAGACCTGGCTTATCTGGAACGGAAACGTGGGACGCTGGTTTGGCTTCAACAGGTCGTTTTGATCCAGGGTTTTATTATGTTATTAACTTCTTGTGCTATCTAGTCAATACGGTCTGTACAGCATTTGAGGTCAAAGGAGAAGAAATTTGACATTTTACAGATCAACCTTGGTGGGTGCTGGCAGAGATGTCCCATGGTTTGTTCTGGTGAGCTCAGACCAACTCTTGCCACGTTCCTGGCTTCCACCCTCGCTCGCAGCTCCCACATCGGCCAACGGTTTTGTATTAGCGCAAGAACAGGAGCGCGTGCCGTTGCGTCACTGAATTGGTCGCCGCCGAAAGGGCGATTTGCTTAAAACCTGCTCTGGACGGAGCAGATGTGCACGTCTAACGTGTTCAAAACGGACAAACGTCCAAGAATTTGGTGGAATCGGCACTCGCCCTGACACCCTTGAGTGGCTGGCTGGTCGTTTCAAATCAGGAAAAAAATGGGCAAAGTCCTTTTATTGAAATTATTTTTAAATTTAGCAAGCTCTAGCTACCATCGGGATGACCTGACGTACGGACAAAGAAACCCACTTGACGAGGACTCTCGCAGCGGCACGGCCGTGGATGCCAGCCATCCCGGCTCCTCGATCTTCTGGGCTGTACCCCCTTAAAACATCTGGTGGAGAGTTTGTCCCCTTGACGGGAAAGAGGAGGCGGGAGCTGGGAGCAAGGCTTGCTGGCTCCTGGCAGACAGGGCGGCGGATTACTGGGTCGGTTAGGATCGCCGTCGCTAGGTAGTCTGCAATATTAAAGCAGATGTACCCACGTTTGGCTGGTGAAAGCAGCTTTGTAGAGGCTGTGGCTTTTAGGATCTGATTTATTCAGCTAGCATCTGTATGATTAGATATTTATACTGCGTGCAGTCTGTGGCGCACGCGTATCGGAGTAAGAACCTCTTCCTGGGGAGAGAGGAGAGAACGCTGATGTACGAAACCATAGGAAAATAAACGTTACAACAATTACAAAAGAGATTATTATAAATTACATTATCTAGCGTTCGGCAGGTTAATCTCTAACTCGGTTTGTGATCCTGCAAAACCAAGACCGGAAAATGGCCACGGCGTGTCCCGTCTGTACGCGGCACGCGTTCTTGCGTTGACCCAGCACCTGACCGAGCTCTTTGGGGTTCGGTTTGCGTCCCCTGGCTGAGCTCTGCTGCCAACGGCGCCGGCCCTGCGCAGGTACTGACGGAGGGATTTTACGAAACCTTTAGCTCAGCTCTGGCGTCTCCTAAAATAGACCTGGCTTTGGGGAACAGGTCTCCTTAAATAGGAGAGAAGCTGGTGGGAAAAGTCTGGTGGGGCGTGAGGTGAGGTCACCACGTGGGACCTGAGCGGAGGTCCTGGTCACTCAGCTGGGGCAAAAAGCCACAGCTGGGGGAAATTCTTCGCGCCTGAGCATTCGGAGCCACTTCTCCACCCGCAGCGGGTACTTTTGAGTAACTACACTCAAGGATTTGTGTAAGAAGGATGAGATTATCCAAGTGACCCAGACTTAGAGGAATACAGGCTATTTTAGTCTTCTTACTTGATATTTTACCATTATCCGCTTCAATTTGTGGCTGGAAGCTTGTTGTCCAGCAGATAGCTTCCCTTTCTTTGATCCTCTTCTGAGGACCTCAGTGCAGCAGTGTCAGGAACATGGTGGCTCTCTCTTCCATACACGTAGCGTGCCGGTGGTGGAGCCATCCATTGCAGCACCCCTGGTTGAGCCAGGAAGGGTGCTCACAGGGTGAGGCTCTTTCCACATTCTCTGTCTTGAAAATCCTGCTGGAAAAGCAGACACCCATTCCCTGCTCCCCTCCTAGACCGGGGGAGATGGCCTCCTGTGGGAGCTGCAGAACCCACCTTTCTGTCCTCCTTCTTCTTGGATTTCTCAAATGCTTCTTCTTCTTCTTCTTGGGTTTCTCAAATAGTTCTTCTTCTTGGATTTTTCAAATGGTTCTTCTTGGATTTCTCAAAGGGTTCTTCTTCTTGGATTTCTCAAAGGGTTCTTCTTCTTGGATTTCTCAAAGGGTTCTTCTTCTTCTTGGATTTCTCAAAGGGTTCTTCTTCTTCTTGGATTTCTCAAATGGTTCTTCTTTGATTTCTCAAACGTTTCCTCACCCTCTTCTGGAATTTGCTGCTGGAGCCTGACACAAAAGAAGCGAGGAGAGAATGGAAACGTAGACAAATATACACTAAAACGTCAAAATTATGTCACAGGAGTCGCGGCACTGATTATTTCTGGGCAGGCCGACTTGGTTTCTCTGGATGTTCACCAGCTGGCCGTACTTTGCCTGGGTGGCTGGTCTGGGGTGGCCGGCGGTGCAAGGGGAAAACGGAAGAGGCGGGCTGTAAAAGATGTTATTAACGTAGATAATGCCGTGTCGTGCTACGTAGGTGACATACCGGCCCGAATTCGTCCCTACTCGTGTTTAAGTACCCATCCTTGACCCTTTACATGGCAAACAAGTACCTCTGGGCAACGGAGACCGCGCCTGGTGAGCCAGGACCGCAGGGAAGCTGCTCCTCCTCGCCGGAGGAGGCCGGCGCGTGCCCGGTAGCGGCGCGGGGCGGTGGGACGCGCTGTCCCCGCGTCACTCTTCCCCGCCTGCGCCTCGGCGTCTCCACGCTGCTGCCAAGCTCTCGTTAAGACGAAGGACGTAATTGCAGCGTTGGCGGCGAGGGCTGGAAGATGTCGGCGCTGCCTGACGCCCGCCGGCGGGTGGGCGAGCGGGGGGAGCAGCTCGGCAGCGCAGATGCGGGCGCGGGGGGTCGGCGGGGGGTCCCGCACAGCTGCACCTGCGACGTCCCCCCGCACCCACGCGCCGGCATGGCCGGAGCTGCATCCCGCCGGCAAATCCTCGCCTCTGTCGGTGCCGAGCGCTGCCAGGGAGCTTGGCTCTCCAAAGCCTTAACAACAAAACCAGCGCGGAACAACCGCTTGTGCCCGGTTCAGCAAAAATCCCCGGCGCGGCCGCGGCACGGCCAGATACAAACGCGTAGAGCGCTGCATTTGGAGATTAAAACACCAACAAAGATTTCATTTTTTTAAAAGGCTGCCTCTCGTCAGATAACTCCCCTTATATTTTTAGCGGTTTGGATCAACGGGCTCCCAGCTCGTGCCAGGCAGCTGGAGACGCGTCCCTGGCCGTGCCGGTGTGCCCACGGCCGACCCACGCGCCCGAAAATCGGCGGGTGGGAGCCGGACGATGCCACGGGGGGTCTCAGCCCTGGAGTGTGCTGGGACAGAGGGGCGGCCGGGCGGCGGAGCGCCGACGTGGCCTTGCCTCCCGCCATTTCGACGCCCCGCACGCCGTCGGTGTCCCTCCCATAGCACTCCTGGCTGTTGTTGATAAATGTGAATTTTGTGGAAGGTACCCATTTCTATTTCTGAGAAAGAAAAAAGGAAAAATATCCAGGACAGTCACAAGCTCCCGAGCGAGGCAGGAAAACACGTTAAAGTTATCTCAATGTATGTGTCGGACGCAAATACGAGACGGTAAAGTAATTAATTTGTATTGTCATGTGGTGAGAGTTCTGTTCTAGTCACGGGCTGCAAACTGCATTAACTTCTTACCACGAAACTGCCCGTTTTGGAGCGGGACAGCACCAGGGCGACAGGATCCCCGTTAAGTCGGACTCTTCCCCGCTCCCAGGTTGCAAAAAATCATCCGCAGTCACGTCCGTGGCGCGCCGGTCACGACTCAGGCATCGCTTGTCTGAGGCGCGGGTCTCCTGCCGTTTCCGTCGTCTGTGGATGTCGAGACGTGAAATCCGTAGAATTATCCAGTGCCGGTCAGAAAAAGCTGATTCTGCTGGAGTTAGGGATTGTTTCCGCGGCAGGAAAGAGATTAAGTGAGATGATTTAAAGGTCCATCCAATCTAATTTTGCGGTAAAATTTGTACTAAAATGTAATGCTAGTTGTATAACTTTGTGTGAAGCTGTGAAGCTACAGCTTTTATGAAGAGAGGAAATTCCGAATTTTGCAGTTTGAAAGTGCAGGAGGGAAGAACCGGCTTTATTTCTGGGTGCTTTTTAAAAACATCAGGAGGGTTTTTATAACAAACGAGCAAAGCACTTTGTTGTTTTTCACCCCTGGAGCATGAATACCCACATTTGGAGGGAGTCAGTTGTGTGAAGTAGGTTTACCGGTGTCGGAAGCGCTCGGCCCCAAGCCCCGGGTCGGGGCGGCGTTTGCCCCCCCCGTTTTGGGGGAGCGTTTTGCCGCGCGCTGACCTGCAGGCGTCGGGCTTTTTGGCCTTGCGTCTCCTACGCCGAGGGTGGTTTAAAGGTTACAAATGTGATCTTGTCAGATTGACAACTAACCGTTCTAATGAGGAAAAAATCCTCAAAGCATGAAATTTGAATGAAATGTGTGATTATAATTCGAGTCCTGTTTACCCAAACCTCTGGGGACCTCCCGACGAAACGCAGAGCGAGCGAGCGAGATAAACCTCCGCTCGTTCCTTCCTCCTGCCGTTCCCTCCCCTCCCGTCCCGGCCCCGCGCGCCCACCCGGCCCATCTGCGGCGCAAAAGCGGGGAGCGAAGACTTGGCCGTCGCCCCCGGCCTTGACCCGGCCGGCTCGGCCTTGACCTGGCCGGCCCCGTGCGGCGGCCGCGTCCCGCCCGCGGTGCGACGGTGGGGCGAGGAAACGATTAAAGTTGGGCCCGGCGAGCGGCTGTGCGCTCGGCTGGCATTTGCAAATGATTGAGTTTCATTTGGGATCGATTCCCGGGGGCCCTCCTTCCCCGCCATGCTCTGGATTTGGCAGGGGGCTGCATCCCGCCACCCCCCCCGCCATTTTATCGCCCCCTCTGCTTGGTGAGGCCGGTACCGCGCAGGGCGAGGGGGTGTCAGCAGCGCCCAGTGGGCCGTGATATTTATTTAAAACCTGTTAAAAAATTTTAATTTTTTTTTTTTTTTTAAATGAAATGGGGGGGGGTTGCGCGGGGCTGCGCGGGCAGGCTGCGGCAGCTGCGCACAATGCTGGGAGCGCGCCAGCAGCACGGACAGATGGCGGAGTTATTAGATGTGCATCATACGATTCCCTTCCTGCCACT